>JBAMMX010000013.1:2004298-2308527 GCA_037126225.1 Dillenia turbinata
CTGATGTATCTCACTGAAAGTCACACAGAAAGATAATCTAAGGACAAGCAAGCTATAAACAACCAGAAGACCATATATTAACACTGGTGAAAGCCACTTTACACTTTATTACTCCAATGATTGAGAATAGAATTCTAAGAAGGAGGCAAACAATAAGTTCTAAACCAAATGATGGGGAAAATACCATACCATTTCACTTAGACTCATAGCAACAAGCATCTAAATTGGTATAAGACAATACTATACAATTTCCAACCAAGCCTTAAATGGCGAGACTCCTTATTCATAACATAGATAGTGGTCGGTTCTAAAAATGCACATAGATGCACATATTGAAATCCAATTTCACAGTATTTCACTCATATTAAATACCCACAAACATTTTAAAAAATCCAATGCCTAAAATCTCAAAGATGTATCTCACTTGCGACCTACGCACACAAACCATAACTTCTAAGTTTAGATACTATGTCTGGAGCTTTTATTCAACCAAGCATAATGTGAATATATTATATTACCCATACTCTACAAAGCCAGACACGGGAGGATTTTGAGGAAACTCCCAACCAACGTTTATCCACAAAATTTAAGCAATCAATAGGATCATCCTATGTAAAGTCTTTGCTCGCATATCTGTCTAGGGAACTAATTCAATACATCATTGTCACTTCAATATTACTCAATGTCCACAGAAAGATGATCCAAATAATCCCAAGATTAGCCAAGTAATAATAAAACTGGTCACAAGAGAATCATATAAATGAAATATCACTATGAGACCAAAAACATTCAAATTAGCCCTTATTATATGTATTCCACAAGTACAGCTTTATCGACTACACACCTGATCATACAATGAACGCTTCTCGTCATCTTTCAAGACCTGCAACACAAGCAAACTGTCATTCTTATAACTGTATATATAAAGAGTAGGCTTTGACAAGTCAATTTTGATAAAAATAAAGAATAAAGCACACACCTCATATGCCTTTTGGACTTCCTGAAATTTCTTTTCAGCATCAGCATCATCTTTATTCATATCTGGATGTAGCTTCTTAGCCAGCTACGAAAAGTTACCAAATAACTGATTACGAAAATGCTAAAGTAACGGAGTTCATATATCATAGACAAAATACTAAAGTAGAAATAAAAGACTATAAGAAACAAAATCTATACATACAGCATAATACGCCTTCTTGATTTCACCTTGAGTAGCACTCTTACTAACTCCAAGCAAGTCATAATAGTCTCTTGCCGCCATATATGCTATAAGCACAAACGACATAAAACAAACCCTATTAAATCCGTAAAGTAATTTCCAGGGCATCAACTAACAATTGAGAGAACAGTAAGGAATGAGATGGAAAAAAATTATGCTAGAACCCAATCCGATGTGGCGTTATTTCACTGGTCACTAACAAGACTCGAAACCCTTCGGCTTCGCAGCACCTTTTTCGCCAAAATTTTCAGCCCATGAATGGTTACATGTAACTTATTGAGCCAAATAATAATAATAATAATCGAATCAAAATGTGCAAGAAATGAAATCAATACCAGTTCCATGAATTGTTCTTGCTGCACCTGTAGCTCTGAAATTTAATCCACCCAGTGTAACTGTAAAATAATCAAGCAAAAAAAAAATGAAAACCCAGGTATGAAAAATCCAAAATTTACTAAAAAATGATAAAAAAAAAAGAAGAAATTTTGCAATACCACGATTAAAATCCGGACACGGAGATACTTTAAAATGGTCTCTGAGTCCTGAACTGAAGTTCCTAAAATTCCCTCGCGACAGTGAACTATTTATCTGTATAATCATCAAAAACAACACAAAATAACACATTTTTTCAAGTATTTCTCAATATATATATATGTGTGTGTGTGTGTGTGTGTGTGTGTGTGTGTGTAGAGAGAGAGAGAGAGAAACGTACGGAGGGTGAAGGAAGGTGGTGGAGAGAGCGAGAACGGCGAGCGAACCAGAGGGCAATTCGAGCTCCATCGGAACGAACCATCGGTGAACCCAATTGAATTTGATGCGAGAATCGAATCGAGGGAAAGGAGTGTTTCGTTATCTCATTAGTATCTTGTCAGACAACAACAAAAACCCTAGAAAAACCCTAGAGATTTGAGAGAGAGAGAGAGAGAGATTGGGGGCTTTGTTGTGGAAGGTTCTGATAAGGGTGCAGAAGAAGTAAAAAATTTAATTCTTTGGACTTGGAGCCCTAATTTTTGCCAAAATGTTTGGAGCGGAGACTCTCACGCTTGCTCGCACGTGGTTCAGGTTCTACTTTTTTAATATCAGACTGTTTGGTTACATACACAATGTGACTCCGATTCAGCACAACTTATTCCCGTTGTCCTTATTGCTCATCCTTTATTTTATTTTATTTATTTTATTTATTTATTTATTTTTTTTTTTTTTGAGATGAACCCACAAACAAATTTTTCTTGCAAATTTACAATTTCAATAAATAATAGGAATTTTTTTTCATTCAAAAACAAAACCTTTTACTTACTTTTATACTAATTATGAACTTTTTCAATATTTTCTTAACAAAAATAATATAATAAATATGTTATTCAATTCATAAATTTGTTAAAAAAATTGATTTGTACAAGTAATAATACTTTTTTTAAAGGAAGAGAAATTATTTTATTACTTTTAAATGGGTACTAATAAATTCGTTAGATATACGTACAAATATAACATAATATGAAAATTAATAAGAAATTTAAAATTTTCTTTATATTATTTTTGAGAATTATATAGTGAAATTTATGGGAAAATATATATTTTTCTATAACATTGTACTAAAACGTGAATGTGAACTTATTAGCCCTTTGAGAAAATAACTGCCCTTTATAATTATTCAAGCCTAACATCAAGATCTATGTTTATAATTCTAACAATAGTTATTAAACTCGACTTATGCATTAATCCGTGTATTTTAAAATTTTTGGTTTAACAGATTGAATCGTTGGATCACTGGTTTAATCGTTAATTATTTTTTATTATTTTAAAATATAAAAATATAAATAATTATATTTTTTAAATATAAAATGTCAAAATTGATAAATTAAGAGTATGGATGAGGGTATTCTTGTAAAACCACATCACCATTCAATTACAAATACCTTGACATAATATTCGGCCCTCAAACCCTTACAATCTAAAGCCTTTGCCTCTCTCTCTCTCTCCCCCCCTCTCTTTGCAGAGTAATTTCATTTTGCTACGGTGACAATCAAGTTACATAGAAACATTTGTTCTTCCATTGTGGTTTTCCTTTTTTGTTACCTTTCTTGAAGACGAAGAGAGAAGTGAAGATTGGGTCAGTGTGGAGATTAAACTTCGAGACATTGAAGATGAAGAGAAAAGCAAAGAAGAGAGAGGGATCATGAGTAGAAATCAAACATCAAAGACGAAGAGAGAAGCGAAAAAGAGGAGATCAGAATAAAATTTTTTTCTCTTTTAACTTTAAAAACAAAACTCGCATATTAGGAGTTGATTCGAAAATTTTTCCAGATTGATTGTATGTATGGTTCTTCTAGCGAATCGAGCCATACAGTATACAAGCTGAGGGTTGATTCAGATCGATCGACAAATTAGTCTAAATTTAATAACTATGATTTTAACCTTTTAAAATACCCCCTCCCCTTCATATGGGAAGGACCAACAAGGATCAATATGGGGCTGTGAGCTAATTTACCCCACATTTCTTGCATTGCAGTGTGTGGGCGCACACGTGTGAGGGATGAATAGATAGTGAATAAATTTATTAAATAAAGGTATTATATTTTTAATTAAGTTTCAGATTTAAAATTTAAAAATAAAAAAATTATATTAGGTAAACTATTTTTAAAAATGAATTTGATAATATTTAAATTAAATTAATCAGAATAATAATATTTAAATTAAATTAATTAGAATATAAATTCGGATATCGATAAGTAATATATCAAAAATATATATATGACGAAGGGTATTTTTGTCACATTATCCACATTCTATAAATTTTGGCAGGGTAAAATTGCTCTCCTCACACTCTGCAGGACCCACATTTGTTTTGGGTACGCTTATAACGTAACATTAACCGGACAAATTCAAGGGTGTGGCTCCGATTATTTTTAATAGAATTAAGTATCTCAAACTAAAATATATATATATATATATATATATGTATATATATATTTCTATGTGCTTTCATATCTTAACACAACTTCGCAAGTGTGGACTCGTATGATAAATTTCTTTTTGTTTATATAAAAATTTAAATATGAGATCTCTCGATTAAAAGAGAGAGAGTTGTGATTATTAGTCAGTTTCTTTAAAAACTAAACAGATGATAAATTAAGAAAATAACAAATATTAAAATATTAAATCGTATTTTGAAAGTGAAATTTAGACACCTAATCATCTCAATGGATACTATTCACTAAATCTAACGGGCCAATAAACAAAAGCATATAACATGGTAGATTTAAAATTATTTTGATGCATCATGTAAATCATAGGTAATAAACAAAAGTATTTATCAAAATTAACACATGAACCCAATGTTCATCGATCGACATGAGTTTTAATCAAGGCTACAGATCCACCAATCTAATGAGCTAAAGTAAGGCCATAAGTAGTTTTTTAAAAAATAATTTAATGGTCATAATTTTTTCACTCCAATTTTAAAATTTAAAATTCAAATCATTATATAACACAAAAAATGCCACATGTATACCTCTCCCACACTTGGTAGGACAACAAATATAAGATAGGTATCAAGGCACGCAGTCTTGCTACAATAGCACACGCAACACAGTCAAAATAAGAACCTACTCAAATGACCAAACCAAGGTTTCTGCCCCGATGGACCCCCTATTGGGACTATAAAGGGTGAAAAGTTACAAAAAGAATTGGGTCAATAAATTATAGTTTAACAAATACCGTTTTTCTTTTTTTTGAATTCAAAATTTTTATATAATAATAATAAATAAATAAATAATTGGATAGAACTAAACTAAATAGGTCAATCTAAATCAATCGTGGTTGATTCGAATCCACATGTTGAATCAGGTCAAACTAGACTGATCGAGGTCAGCACAAACGCCACACGGTTCAAACCTCAAAAGTCAGATGGCATCCAGCACACACAAAATACATTTCCAAGGGCCTAATAAAGCATTCGGTAGTAAAAATGTGATGCTCTCAATCCTGGATGGTTGTTAATTGATGCTCTCAATCCAAATGTTCAGGAACATAACGATCAAAGTGTATTCCCACCCTTTAAATTAAAAAATAGTTGCAGTGATTTAATTTTTTTTTTTTTTTTGGTTACGTAGAGATTTGAACTATGGATCTCAAATTAAAGAATGAGGATCGTGATTATTATACTGTTTTTTTAAAAATAACTTAGTTTCTTAGTGCATACTGAATACTTTAGAAATCTCGACAGACAAAGATTTACCAAGAGAGACAACAAAATCAATACACAAATACAAACTCATTTTGAAAAAAGAGAATAACAGTGCATACAAAAAATATTTTAACCTTGTCCCTTACGGATAGCTTAAGTGGGAGAATTTTTCCACTTTCATCCTCTTTTACGTAATTTGTTCCTATTTTGTTATATCTCTTTGTACAAATATATATATATATATAAATATATATATATATATATATATATATATATATATATGTATTAACCTTGAGAATTATAAGCTGGATTCGGGTCCATTAACTTGTATCCCTCACAAAGTTGACCTGTGTCAGCTTCGCTAACAGGTACAGCTAGCTGCTTCTTGTTCTCAAATACGCATTCTTCATGGGGGAGAGGTGTTTTTATTTCTTTTTACTAGGGATGCAAATGAAATCAAAAAACATTTATGGGGTGATTTTAGAAAACTAAAATAAGTTGTTTTGAGTAAAAGAGAAAGGCTTGACTGATTTTTTTTTTTTTTTTTTCCCTTCGAGCCTAAGCAATCAAAGTTGAAAAATAAGGGTTTCTGAGAGAATGAAAGATTTCTTGACCATGATAGATTTCTTTGCTGAGAATCATTTCACTTTCATTTTTTTCCTCTTCCTTAAACAATGTCATATTTTTGTACATAGGAGTAAATAGAGACCATTTCTATACACAAAATCAAAGGTCATTTCCCTTTCTACTGTCCCCAAAACGGGGGAGAGTTAGATTTTCTACTATATTTTTTATTTACGTTTGATTAAACCCAGGGCCAGAGTGGGCTCAGCGGTCAGCCCCCATTCGAATTACGTTAAGGGGTCAAGTCAGACTCAATCACTCCTTTTGCAAATCCTTCCTTCTTCATTCTTTGGCTATTACTCTGAGTTAAAGCCAACAAAATAATAGCAATGATGTAGCATCTTAGTACATTGTTGAATACCTTAAAAATCTTATGGGACTCAAAAGTTTACCTAAGGAAACCACGAGAATCTAGAATGTCTCATTAATACTCAAACACAAAGGGAGCATTAAAAAAAAAAAAAGAAAAATAACACATACTAACAATTTTCCAACCATGTCTAATGCGGATGTCGTGAGAACCATATCAAACACCAGTGTGTGTTCCACACAGCTGATATGTGTCAAAATCACCAACTAGTATATCTTGGTGTTTCCAGCTCTCAAAAATTCATATTCTGGATATAGAGGAAGACGTGTTTATGAGTCTTTTTTAAGAGGGATGCAAATGAAAACAAAAACAATTACGGGGTGAATTCAGAAAACTAAAGTAAGTTGTTTTGAGTCAACAGAGAGATGGGCTTGATTATTGTTATTTTTTTTTTCAGGCCTAAGTAATCAAAGTTAAAAAAAAGGGTTTTAATTTTCTTCTCGAGAGAATGAAAAATTTCTTGACAATGGTTGATTCTTTTTTGGGGGGTGGGGGGATCATTTCACTCACAATTTCTTTTTTTTTTTTTCATTTTTTTAATGAAAGTCATATTTTGACCTTTTTTTTAATTTGCTTATTTTGATGACCAATTTTGTAGTTTTGCAGCATGTTGGTTAAATGAACCATATGCTAAATTTGAAAACCTAAACTTTTATAATTCAAATATAATATGAAATAACTAATAAAAAGAATTACTGATAATATGAAAGTCATATTATTGTTAGTTCAATGTGGATGCTTCCTCAATTGGAAATCCAAACTTAGGGGTTCCTATTGGGTGTGGAGCTCAAATGTAGAGTTATTAGCAATAAAAGGACTTTTTCTTTATTTGTTAATCAAGTTTTTACTTTCATTAAAAGTTTATTGATCGAATCTGATTCTCAATTAGTAATTTCCTAGGTGACTATAGCCTCCTCTCGACAGGTTTTTATTGATATTGATAGATTATTTTTAATTTTGAGTCCGGTCTCTATTTCTTATGTATCTAGATTGTGTAATTTTATTGCTGATTTTTGGTTTCTTAAGGTGTTTCTCATGAAATTTCTTTTCAAATCTAGTTGTAATTTGATTTTTAATATTTGTTAATAAATTTTCATAATGTTAAAAATAACATATTATTGTTGTGATTTAGTGGTCTCATATATCCTAAATCTTCATATTAGTGTTTTGTATCAGTGTCCCACTATCCCTATTTCTTATCCTTAGAAGATAACTAGGCTAAACATTCTAACAATTGGGGGCATTTACAATAGAATGAAAAACATAATTGATTAGGATTAAAATAACACAAAGAATAATGCAAAGGGAAAGCATCTTTGCTTAAGGTCACTAACCCTTGGTCTTTTGGATGGATTACTTTTGCTTTTCTTTAAACTCAAAACTCCTCCTTTATCTTGTCACATACTTTTCTTCATGTTGGTATTGCTGCCCTAGGAAGAAAGGTATGTCCCTAAATCACAGAAAGATCCAACTAATGCATTTTCAACAAAGGGACCCTAATTCCAGTTGATTACATCAAGAAAAGTTTATCAACAATAAAGTAATCATGTCGTAACCAGCATTAGTCAAATTTGCATTGCTCAAGATAAATCTCTAAAGGTTTTAAGGTTCATACTTAGCAAGGAATGCCCATTTTGTTTGGTATGGCTGAACCCGAATTTTAATATCAAATTAACGGTATTTTATCTTATTGTACGTGTAATAACTTTTAACTAAAGGAAAAATGTTTTATAAGAAACATAAGTTTTTACAAATAAAAGTAAAAAAAAAAATTTATGTTATCAATAAAAATTTTATTCAAGTTTAGTTAAGTCTAGTTTTAACTTTGCCAAACTTGTCTATGGCCTTTTACAATGATAGCCTCCAAACTTGTCTTTGTCTGGTATATGATAATTAACACATACAGCGTAATGCAGCCTATTCAGTTGGGGCTATATAAATAAATAAATAAAGGGACTGGCCTTTTATTTTTGTAAATAGGAATGGCATTACCAACTTTGTACCTTGAGCTAACTTTTCTTCTTCCATCCATTTTTTTCTAAGCCTATCTGTTAATTTCTGCACAGAACTTCTCTTGTACTGCATTCCTTGCTTCAACCAGCAACCATGAGAGAGAGAGAGATCTTTTCCAGTGAGGACATCTTTGCTTTGAACTAGAGTTTAGGATATCTTGTTAGTACAGATTTCCTACTAGCATCTGTTTGCAGCCAAGCAAGAAAGGAATAGGAGCATGAAGCTAGTAGTAGAAGTGGTAGATGCCCACAATCTCATTCCCAAAGATGGCGAAGGTTCAGCTAGTCCTTTTGTAGAGATTGATTTTGGAAACCAAAGAAGCCGAACCAAAGCTGTTCTAAAAAGCCTTAATCCCACCTGGAACCAGACACTGCTCTTCAACTTCGACCCAACAGAAAAGCTCCATAATCATACCATTGAAGTCTGTGTTTACAATGAGAAAAGACTTCTCCCTGGAAGAAACTTTCTTGGAAGAGTGAGGATTCCTTTATCAGCTGTTGTCAAGGAAGGCGGGGAAGCTTACCGAGTTTTCCAGTTAGAAAAGAAGTGGTTTTCTTCGTATGTCAGGGGTGAGATAGGCCTTAAGCTTTATCTCCTATCAGATTCCAAAGCAAAATTGCCTCTTCCAACCTCTCCAGAATCTGTTCCTTCTTCACATTCTCCTCTTCGACCACCTACCCTTGCCAAAACACCTGAAGCCAACACCCTTGAATATCCAAGTAAACCAAATTGCAGTACAGTTGCTGTTATTTCAGATGTCTCTCCTGCTGCCTCAACTTGTTTAAGCAGCATCCCCGTTGCTAGAGAGCCACAGCAATCGGACGAAGTAAAGACAGAGACTATCCGCCACATACATAAGCACCAAGTTTTACAGCATCAAAGCATTTCTGTGGAAAGAAAGCCACAGACTCTCCCATTCACCATGTACGAGGCTAATCAGCAAGCTTATCGTAGCGAGCCAGATGACTACAAGCTGAAAGACACAAGTCCTCAGCTTGGGGAACGGTGGCCAAATGGAGGAGGATATGGTGGAAGAGGATGGTTGAGCGGCGAAAGATTCACGAGCACCTATGACCTCGTTGAGCAAATGTATTATCTTTATGTTCGAGTTGTGAAAGCCAAAGATCTTCCACCAGGTGCCATCACTGCTAGCTGTGATCCTTATGTGGAAGTGAAGCTTGGAAACTATAAGGGCAGAACAAGACATTTTGAGAAGAAAATGAACCCGGAGTGGAACCAAGTCTTTGCCTTCTCAAAAGATCGTATCCAGTCATCGGTGCTGGAGGTCTTTGTGAAGGACAAAGAAATGGTGGGGAGAGATGAATATCTTGGAAGAGTAGTGTTTGACATGAATGAGGTTCCAACAAGGGTTCCACCTGATAGCCCATTGGCTCCTCAGTGGTACAAGTTGGAAGACCGTCGAGGCCAAGGGAAAGTAAGGGGTGAGATCATGCTTGCAGTCTGGATGGGGACACAAGCAGATGAGGCTTTTCCAGAGGCATGGCATTCAGACGCTGCTCCTGTCTACGGTGAGGGTGTTTTTAATGTGCGTTCTAAGGTTTATGTATCTCCAAAACTGTGGTATCTTCGAGTCAATGTCATTGAGGCTCAAGATGTTCTGCCTAATGACAGAAGCCGCCTCCCAGATGTTTTTGCAAAGGTTCAGGTTGGAACTCAGACACTCAGAACCAAGATTTCCCCAATTCGTACTACTAATCCACTCTGGAATGAAGATCTGGTCTTTGTAGTTGCCGAGCCTTTTGAGGAGCAACTGATCCTGACAATTGAGGATCATGTGCATGCTTCTAGAGATGATGTGCTGGGGCAAATAAGCCTACCAATTGAAACCTTTGAGAAGCGGCTTGACCATCGCCCTGTTCACTCTCGCTGGTTCAACCTTGAGAAGTATGGTTTTGGTGCCCTGGAAGCTGACAGAAGGAAGGAACTCAAGTTTTCAAGCAGGGTGCATCTAAGAGTTTGTCTTGAAGGTGGTTATCATGTCCTTGATGAGTCAACCCTGTATATTAGTGACCAGAGGCCAACTGCAAGGCAACTCTGGAAGCAGCCAGTAGGGATTTTGGAGGTGGGCATTATAAGTGCCCAAGGGCTTCTTCCGATGAAGATGAAAGATGGCAAAGGGAGCACAGATGCTTATTGTGTTGCCAGGTATGGCCAGAAGTGGGTTCGGACGAGGACAATTCTTGACAGCTTCAGCCCTAAATGGAATGAGCAGTACACCTGGGAGGTTTATGATCCGTGCACAGTCATAACCTTCGGTGTATTTGACAACTGCCACTTGACTGGGGGTGAAAGACCAGTGGTAGCAGGAGCACGAGACACTAGAATTGGAAAGGTACGCATTCGATTATCTACTCTGGAAGCACACAGGATTTACACTCACTCTTACCCTCTTCTAGTTCTGCACCCAACCGGGGTGAAGAAGATGGGTGAGCTTCAATTAGCAGTTCGGTTCACCAGCCTCTCTCTAGCTCACATGATTTACATCTATGGTCATCCTCTCCTGCCAAAAATGCACTATTGGCATCCTTTCACAGTAAACCAAATAGAGACTCTAAGATACCAGGCTATGAACATAGTTGCAACGAGGCTAGGCCGAGCAGAACCACCATTGAGAAAGGAGGTTGTGGAATACATGTTAGATGTGGACTCCCATGTGTGGAGTATGAGAAGAAGCAAAGCCAACTTCTTCAGGATCATGTCGCTGTTGTCAGGCACGATCTCTGTGGGTCGGTGGTTTAGTGATGTTTGCCATTGGAAGAATCCAATCACATCAGTCCTGGTTCACATTCTGTTTCTAATACTGATTTGGTATCCGGAGTTGATTCTCCCAACCATCTTTCTCTACATGTTCTTCATTGGCATATGGAACTATAGGTTCCGGCCAAGGCACCCCCCTCACATGGACCCCAAGCTATCATGGGCAGAAGCAGTGAGCCCGGACGAGCTTGATGAGGAATTCGACACATTTCCAACTTCTCGACCCCACGATATAGTTCGACTGAGATACGACAGGCTACGAAGTGTTGCCGGAAGGATTCAGACAGTGGTGGGAGATTTGGCAACACAGGGTGAGCGGTTGCAGTCTCTGCTCAGTTGGAGAGACCCAAGAGCAACAAGTCTATTCATAGCTTTCAGCCTTTGTGCAGCAGTCATGCTTTATGTGACCCCGTTTAGAGCTGTGGCCCTGGTATCAGGTCTGTACATGCTGAGGCACCCTAGGTTTCGAAGTAAGCTGCCTTCTGCACCTAGCAATTTCTTCAAGCGATTGACAGCTCAAACGGACAGCTTACTCTAATTCTCTAGACCTGGGATTGTATATGACTTTCAGATATGTCTTTAACCTATTTGCATTGGTATTTGAATTTGCATTACAAGTTCAATAAATGAACTGTTTTCCAGTAAGAGTTCCTATGGCTGTAATTCTGCACCTCAGTCCTTGTCGTTTTGTAAAACTTCGTCATGTAATTGCTAAGGTGCGTATTCTCACATTTCAAATGAATACAAATGCTTCCCGCCTGAAAACATTTCAGCCTAAAACTTCCAAGATAGTCCGTGCGTGTACTCTCGCATTTTCATCTAGCACAAATTGAAGAGATGCCTTCAAATTTGCATCTGTGACTACAAAATTTGCTGTTACAGGGCTTTAAAATACAGGCCATCTAAAAAAGTTAGATTATTATAGCTGAGGCCAACACTCTACTAGAATAACACCGCCAGATTTAGACTGTTCGGCATAAACAAAGAAGATTGGATCATGGTAACATTAATGGGGGTGGGGAGGCAGGACTTCCGGATCTCAAACAGTATACCAGAGTAAGAATGGTGCATATGCTTTTCCTAAAGAGAGAGAGGAGGAAAAAAAAAATTCTGATTATGTGATTTTATGCATACCACAAATTTGGCCCCAAATAACCATAGAAAAGAATAACAAATCTCAAAATTCATAAATATGATATAGTCAATTGTATTCCACAAGCAAATGAGCAGCGGGGGAAAACTCGAACATTGCATCCACTATTAAAATTTAGGGGTCTGTCGCCAATTAAACTGCGATAATACAACTAATGAGTCCAAACTCAGAAAGAAAAAGAACACTGAAGGCAGACCTAAACTTCAAAATTGTTTCTCTAGAAGACAAGTTCATGAGGCTTCATGCCTGCCTTGAGAGAAAACCTTGCTGCCAGGTAAGCCTTCAAGTCAGGAACTGCCTCAATGGATTTTATCAAAGCAGCATCAACAGCTTTCTGATCTTCTTTCTTGGACTCCGGAAGCACATTCTTCTCCTGCATTATTTGAGAGGCAATGAAAATATTGTAAGCTAGAGTAGAGCAAAGAAACCTATAAGCATTAAGACCACTTGCAATGGACAAAAAGTAAAAGATAAATACAAACCTCCTTCTCGGCCTCAAAGAACTCGCCTTCACTCTTCTTTTTCTTCTTCTCTGCTACCCTTGCAAAATACTTATCATCAAACTTCTCAGCATTTACGCCAGAAATGTCAACCTTGGTGGAGGTTGCAATGACATAAGCTTGATTGACCCGCCTTAAAGGAACACCATTAACCTTGAATGGGCCTGCAGTGATGAATAAGTAAGATGAATAAGTAAAACACAGCCAGCAGCCAAAACACAAAGATTCAACTGACAGAGGAACAAGAGAGAGTTGAAACAGATTTAAGAAAATTTAGTTTCATTTATCTGATGGGGAAAAAAAGAATGCAAAAGTACTACATGTAGATAGAAGAACAAATCCTACATCCGAGAATCAGAATAGAATAATTAATTAGTGAAGGGAGGAGGGGTTTGACTCAACCATTTATGCAATAGAGGCTGCATCCAAAAGTTGCATTCAATGGCAAAATGTAATGATCATTTCACAATTATTTATGCAGAAACCATGTAACTTTTTAAAAAAAATTTTACAATTCAATGTAAAAATTTTTCTCACTAGCTGAAAAATGCTACCAGTGGAATGAGGGAATAAGGTCAATATTAACAAGAGGAAGAGTGAGAGAAAGGTACAACACGGGCCACAATCATTGGCCACAACTTCACATACTTGGATGCATAGCATCCAAATACATTAGTCCTAACATGAAAACCCTAATATACTTGTTACCCAAAAACAAAGTGGGATACAATAATATTCCAATCCAAAGTGTTATATCCAAAGAGTAGCATCTCTTAAACAGTTCCAGAAAACACCTAAAGATGTAAAAGGTGAACTATATTAAATGAGAGAAGCAATTTGTAAAACAAAACTGTGGAAACTCAAGAACTTCAGAATCATCATAACATGACATAACAAGAAATTAATTGATCAGAAACTACGTGCAAGACACACCACATATTGAGAAATGAAAGGATCTCTTCATCTAACAATAAGCATATTCACAGAACTGGCATGAAAACACGTATTATACTTCAGGTCAGAGCAGCAAAAAATTTACAAACTTAGGAGACCCCAAGAACAAAAATGCCACAAACAACAATACCCAGATGGATTAATACAACGATCAATCAAAATATTAGGGAAATTCAGATTTCAAACTACAAAATCTAAGACATGAAGCCACATATCCAAAAATTTCTTCATTTTTGTTCTAATAAAAGTACTCACAATCAGAAACCATTACAAAACATATTTACTCACCAGTGATCAAAAGCAAACCAGAAGATAGCTGCTTCAAGAAAACAACTCTCTTTCCCTTGAACCTTCCGGCCAATATAATCAACACAGTTCCTGGTGTAATACTAGCCCTAGAGAGAGACACAGAGAGAGTAAGAGAA
Organism: Dillenia turbinata; assembly: GCA_037126225.1. NCBI lineage: Eukaryota > Viridiplantae > Streptophyta > Magnoliopsida > Dilleniales > Dilleniaceae > Dillenia > Dillenia turbinata. The sequence goes on from JBAMMX010000013.1 coordinate 2,018,521, forward strand.
AGAAATCACGAAAGCATTAAGAGATTGAGAGAGAGAGAGAGAGAGACCTGAGCTTAGTGGGCTTATGCTTGCGCTTGTTAACAAGCGGCTTCTTGACATCATCGGCAGGATAGAACTTGGGGGGCTTCTCAGCGGGAGAAGGGGCTTTGGGTTTGGGATCGTGCTTGGGGAAAACGCCGCCATTTTTGGCCTTGATAGCCCATAGACCACGCTTGTGGTACATCTGAGAGCGAGAGTACTTGCCGACTCCGCGAATCAGCTCTGGGTTTCTGCTGGTGGTTCTCGGCTTCTTCGATTCCGGCGCCATTGTTGCCTTCTGCAAATCTGAAATGAGAAGACGACTCAGAGAAACCCTAGAAAGCCTGTGGGAAATGCCTCCGTTTCCCTTTTATAGTACCTCACGCTCTGCGCACCGATTATATAAAACCCTAGGGTTCGGTTTTTCTGCTCGCTTCCGGTTTTGGCCCTCATTTCATGCTCTATTCTCGTTTTTGCCACTCTTCTTTTTCATTTTCATTTTCGATCTTTTGGTTTTGAGGGCATTATTTTTAGTGTAATTCTAAAAAAAAAAAAAAAACCCTGAAATTTTTTTACCTAATAATACATATTAATATATTTTAATTAAATTACTATATACTTTTATTAAGATTTCATTATTTATTTTGTTTGATTTACATAAAATTGTTTCCATTTTTAAGTTTTTATGGAATATACTATTTTAATATACACGTTTTTCAAAATCATTTATTTAAACGAGTAATTAACTCTTGATTTTTATAAATACATTTTTTTAATGAGTTTAAAAATTAATTTTGATACTCTAAGCTAATTTTGATACTATAAGTTTAAAGATTATAATTTAATATTTACAAATTTTTATTCAGAATATAAGAAGTTAAAATTTTAATTATAAAAATTATAGTTTTTATATGAATTTAAATATTAATTTTAATACTCAAAAATAATTTACGTCGGTTTATTCTTCAAGATAAAGTTTCCTATTTTTTATATCAATGAGATAAATCAAAAACAATTATCCATTCAGTGTTTTTGTTAAATAATTTTAATTTAAACTTTTTTAATTTTTTTACATCATACAAATTGTTCCCTAAAATTCTTCTTTTTTATTTTTGGGCCCAATGAAAATCCTAAGGGAAATGGTAGCCCACTTTCATTTTAGGCTTATTTTGCATGGGACAGGGAATTGAGTAGGACTGAAACTCGATGAGGGACCTTTATGGGTCCCTTTTTACTTGACCAAATTCAGCTTGGGCCCGTGGGGTGCTTAGGCCCACCGTCTACTCCCATTGATAGACATATTTCTTCCGTATACAAAACTCAAATATTTACCCAATTAAATCTGTTTCGAATTAAATTATCTTTCGCTTTGAAATGAGTTACCTTTTAAAGAGGTAAAATTCTCTCGATACCTATTTCTTCCATATACAAAACTCAAATTTGAGATCTTGTGATGTTAGGACACTATCCCATATTTGAGAGAAACTATAGGATTTTGCAAATATTAACGGATAGTTGATCTAATAAAAAAAATACTAGGTATCTTAATCAAGACTCAAGTTTAAATTTTAGAAATAAAAAAAAAAATTATATTGAGAGAACTCTTCCTAAAAAGAATTTGATAACAATTCATAGTAAAATTAGTCAAAATATGATTTCGAATATCAACTGGTTCAGTGATAAAAAAAAAAAGAATTTTGGAAGTGCAAGTGGTTATTATTAAATTGTACTCGTTCAATTTAATAGGTGGTGCTTAAGAAATCTTAGTAGAATTCAATTTGTTTCTTCTTATTTTTATTTTTAATTAAAATAAATAATATTAATAGAAAATATAAAATTTTGTAAGTAAAAATTATTTTTTATAAAAATGATTTAAATTATTATTATATTGATAATTTTTACATTAAAGTATAATCTGACTTCAACTCACCTAATCTCAACTTTTTCAAATGGCAATATGAAAGATAATCTATCAAGGACAAGACTATTTATCACACCCATTTTTCTCATGACATTTTCCAATTTTCATGAAATGTTTCATAATCTATCAGGGGTGAAGCCATATTGGGGGCAGTAAGGACAGCTTCCCTACTATTATTTTTAAAGAAAATTTTAATATGTGAATTTTTAGTAATAATTTTAAAAAATATTGATAACAATGTAAAATATTATTAAATATCATAAAACTGTTAAATGTCTTAAATTATAGTTAAAATATTTTAAAATATTGATTTTTCCCAAAAAAAAAATGATAGCGTCGATAGTTATTACCCGCTACATGTTATATTTTGCTCTCACTAAATTATTTCTTAGTTTGCTCTCTAATCTATATTATACCAAATAATTATGAAACATATAACAAGCTCATGACAAGATTAGTGAACTTTTCATCAATAACGTGTGTCCTCAATCATATTATATATTCGTATATCTTGTTTAGTATTAAATGAAAAATGGATTCAGTTCATTTAAAATGAGTTAAAATACGAAAAATAAATAAATTCATGTGCTTGTAATTAGAAATTGACTATGGTATTAAATTGAATCCCTATACTTCGAACCGTAAAAAGAAGACGTGGAATTCATTTGTAAATATTACAATTTAATTAATCATTCTTTGGATTCCCTTATTTTAGGGTTAATTAGAATAAAATGATAATTAAAAAATAAAGTTTGATGGACTCTAGAAACTTCTAATTAGTTGTGAAATCTCTTTGCAATTGTCTAAAGTCCTATACACAAGAAATACACGTTATCAAATTTTTTATCTTAGCTTACAATAGCATTTATGGGACATTGTTGTTTTATTTAGGAAAGATGAGTTCAAAAAAAAAATTAAAGAAAAAATCAATAAGACAAGTTTAGGAGGCTTCACTCTGCCTTAAGAGAAACCTTGCTGCCATTCATTCTCCTTTCTTTAACTTGTGCATATTCTTTCTATAATTTTCAGTGTCTTTGAGAGAAATATAATAAAGATTTGTCATTCATTTTGGACTCCAAAGTAAAAAATCAAAATCAAAATCAAAATTACACTCATTTCTAATAAAAATTTTTAATATAATAACACATTTTAGTTCTTGTTAACTAATTTTTTTAAACACTGTCGATTTTATATTTGAATTCAAGAATGAAATTACAATACATTGACAATCAATATAAAGCTTTTGTCAAAACCTTGAGAGATCAAAATAGAAAATTCTCTTAAAATCTCAAACGGCTGATTTCAAAATTTAAAACTAAAACTCAATTTGTTTATCATTGTACAATTTAATTGTTTTGTTAAAAAAAATGGTTGGCTGTAAAACCCCATTTTTCTAAAAGCGAATACAAAACAATAGTATTTTAAGCTCCATAATGATTCTCAAGGCAATTATACTCATTTCCAGCAAATAATGTATTATTACAGAGTACCAAGGATGAGGTACATCAAAAAGCAATCAAAAGGAAGTCCTGAAAGAATGCTCGAGGAAAAAAAAAAAAATTAAGTTTACATTTCCGGATGAAATTATTCATCCACCATACCCAGGCACCATTTCCCTCTTTAGAATCATAAGTTTTTACCTCGGGCACAGCACAATTTATGAAAATGAGAAAATTATTCATGTAAATGGGAATGGAGATAAGTTCATTGGCACCTCCTATGAATATTGTTGATTCTAAGAGTGTCAGAACTGAACTCGGCCGGATCATTTGCTCCAGCGAAAACACTGCTCCTGTTGGTGGGAGATCACTGCTCTTCAAAATTTCATTACGTCTCTTTGGATTTTGACTTCTGCTTCTTGGCATTCAATGAACCTAACCCTTTTCCAAGTCCAGCAGGAGCCTGAGATGTTTGTCCTGCATTAGACTGGTTTCCGTTTGCATTCCCCCCACCACCATTCGGAGGGTGACCGTTTGATTCTTCTTTTTTTGCTCCATTGGCTTCCTTATTGTCCACAGCATCCGGAGTCATCCCTGAGTTAATTATGTTGAGCAGCTGGGTTAGCGGTGGTAGAGCTTGGACGGGTACACCATGTTGGCGAATCAAGAGGCCCCTAGCCGCAGCCTTTTTCCTGATTTCAGCAGCTGCTCGAGCTGCCCTTTCATCAAATCCCTTCCCACGGGTCTCACCCACTAATGCTGCACTAATGGTTTTGTTCACTGCTGAACTTGAACTCCCAGACGCACCACCACCAGCTGTGGCAGCTTGAACTGCATGATGTATCAAGTCAGGATTTGCCTGCCAAAGAACATATTCAAGTTGGACTTTTTAGTACCTCGAATTGAATTCAAAATCCCAAACAATGGTGCAGCATCATCTGTTTATTTCTCATATTTAAGCGGGACTATATATCAAGGATGCTGGGCTCCTGACAAGCCTCGAGGCATAAATACAAGACTAACTGATGATGTAACTCTCATAAGTTCTCTAGTCTACCATTTCAATGCAGTCATTAGGTCTTCATAAGCATTGTCATTAAGTAACCATAAAGCACCGGTTTGCTGGATTGTACATTTCAGAAGTACCAAGAAAGTAAATTTTGAGAGTCCTACCTTCAAGATGTCAAGGGCCCTTTGCGTAGAAGCTGCATCAAGAGATTGTCCTTTCTGCTTTTGTGCATCCATCTGTCAACAGTACCATGGAAGAAAGAACTTTTCAGACCTGTTAACCCAACTAAAGTAAAGGTTTAAAAAGCAGCATGTACCTGAAGAGCACGCATTTCAAATGTCTTCATCCAATTCTCTGAGTCGCGCGTCCTTGAGTCCTCCTCCCCAAGATTTTTAACTAGTATCTCATAGGTTTTCCTTTCATGCTGTCATGCCAAAACTCTTTGGTCAACAGATGAATATCGTAATAATTCATATCAGGAAATTACTGATCAAATTAGAAACCATAATGCTGCTTCAGGTTTAGCTCCACCCTGTTTAATTTTCTAGTACTAAGATGAAGTCATTCATAGATAATCACCTGGTGAGAGAGCTTGAAGAGACCCATGCAGTTGCACGCAATTGCCAAAGCATGATAACAAACGGCAGTCTGTATATGTTCCTTGCCTAGAAGCCTTTCATTCCTTGTCAAGGCCTCTTGCAGATAACGAAGTGCTGCTTTCATATATCCAATGTCTTGGTACAACATTGCAACATTTATAAAAGTTGCAGCCACATCAGGATGATCAGCGCCAGATGACAAGCCTAGAAGAACCATCGCTCGTGACATATGCCGTAGTGCAAGATCTGTTTGACTTAGTCCATGATAAAAGAGAGCCATGTTTCCATAGCTGCAATAATATAGTTGTTGCAGAGCATGTAGGCCCATGGTAAACAGAAATTAGAACCATATATCAGAAGTGAAAAAATACAAAACCCTTTATTTTGGATATCTAGGTAGTAAACTATGTCTTTGTTTTATCTTGTTCTACATAGCAAGTAAAAATGGGTAATTCTTGAAAATTTTTTTATTGGAAAATTCTCCTGAGATGAGTATGCTAAGATGGATTGTTTGACAAGGTAAGCCAACATAAAAAATAAAAAAATAAAAAAATAAAAAAACCGAGTCATACAAGGTAAAAGTTAAAGGTATCTCCAACTCAAGTTAAAATGAATAAGAACAAACTAAGATATTTTGGCTTTGCTTCATAGCAAGAAGACCTTATAATGCACCAATAACAAAAGGAACAACAAATAGACCAGAAAATCACAAGAACTAGTGAAAAACCTTTTTAAAATAGAACATTTTACCATGTATGTAACCACAAAATGACCTTAAACAGAACATCGGGTTTAGATCTCACATTGACTCAACCAATCCACACCATTTCTATGACACAATTATATTGATAAATGAATTTTTCTTTTCTTTTTCCTTTTTTTTTTCCTTTTTGAAGTCTAGGATATTGGTCAATGACTTCAATCACCGCCTTTGCATTCACAATACATGTTAAACTAGTTAAAGGGTTTTATAGCACATTACCAGACTCCTGAATGACAACAAAAATTAGAATAAGGAAAAGAATAATGCCTGTGAGCAGTATCAGGATGATCCAATCCAAGGCAACGTTCATTAATTATCAGTTCCTTGTGCTGTTGCATTATGGCCCCAGCCATATCTCCTGCATGATACAGTACCATGGCAAGATACCTGAGATTTTAGAGGAGAAAAACCATTAGCCAACATGGGACAAACACAGTATGTTTCACAAATAACTACTATATAAATTATATGCCAGACAGTCTGCATATAAATGCTTCCCTCATCTGCAGAGAGTAATATGTCCGCAAAAAAGAACAGTGTCAATGAGAATCCCCCAAATATATATATATATATTTAAAACAGAGAGAGAGAGAGAGAGAGATCTAACTCTTTTTAGAACTTAAATTGTCACACCCAACAAATGCATGAAAATAATACCAATAGCCAAAGAAAGAAAGAAAGAAAACGAAACAAAACAAATGTTGCAACTTTGTTTCAGCTCAAATAAAAAAGATTACTCCACCTAGATATATTGTTATACATACAGAGATTACTCCACTAAATATACTGCATTATACATACCAAGACCTTCATGCATGACCAAGTAGCATAGTTTTGACATTTAACACCAAGCAAAACCAATCCAAATATTCAGTTGTTTAACCATGTCCCTAGGGTTGAGTTAAACATAATTACCTGCAACAATTAGCCACCTCCCGATGCAGGGGACCTGTCACCTGCAGTCCATGATACATTGCTACTCTTAATTAAAATAAACCTTAATAAACAAAATAAAGAAAGTCTGTACCTATAAAAACAAAATACCTGCTGAAGTATTGAAAATGCTTCAGAAAATAACTGGTAAGCCTCGCTAAGCAATCCCTGAAACAAGTTAAGAGGATTTTAACCAACGTGAACCCAAATGTTTAGGTCACATGAGATTAGCCCTACAAGTCTAATTCTTGGGCAGGCCCAACTTGAATTCCACATATGCATCAAACTTCCCGAGCAATAACGAGATAGAATTACAATAAATTATTGTTTCATATAATGATTTAATTGATCACTTTATACCGAATCTATGAGTTGAACCGCTAACACTTTCTTGCTCCTCTGAAATCCAAAAATTCATTCTCAATGACTTCATGAGAAATCCTACATTTGATAATCCGTTTCAGAAAAACTCCAAATCCATTTAATTTTAGCCTACAAAACGATCCATTTCCTTTTAATTTTAGCCTACAAACAACTTTGACCAGTCACTCATTCACAAATTCTGCAAACGAAAGCAACTTTGCGGCTTTGACGCCAGATCCCATGTTAAGGCCAATCAGATTTATATTCAGGGAAAATAAGACAAACATACCTCAGCCAATTGGGCTTTTCCTGTTTCAATAAGATCCTTGGCTTCTGTGCATGCAGGAACTGAGTGCTTCACTACAGGTTGGAGATTCAAGATATCTGATGTTTCAAAAGGAGTTGCAGCACCAAGATCATATTTGTGAGCTGCAATGGTGATTCCTACCTGTCAAGAACAGCAAACTTTTCTCAATGATCAAATTTGTCATACCAATACAGGTCAAAAAAGTTGGATACTAGTGACCATTTTATGTCACATACAACCAGAAGCTAGAGGAAACGAGCTTCCAAGATAATTAATTATGCAACCCTTCACCAAAAGCTAGAATTACCAAGAGCTTTAAATGATCCACATATAGATTCATATCTCTAGAGAATAAGGTGTCATACCCAAACAAATGAATAACAAGGCAGTAGCGCCACCTAGCATCCCCCACTACAATGTGGTAGAAACACAAAAAATAAGGAGTATTATGCAACTCCCAAATGGAGTGTTCCTAAGAGAGACAGTTCTAAATCTACATAGGTTTAATTAAACCCTTGTATCATTGTAATTGAAAATTTCACAATGGGTTTGTTTACCATTCCAGAAGGCATGATTATCCTTGTCTCCACCAAGTCTTATTTCCAACACCATGCCCTTTAATGTATAATGTCCAATTCCTCTATTCCTCATCCTATCAAAACCCTAAGCCTGGTATCAAATCCAAAGTATAGACTAAAACAAATTGAGAAATGAACCAAAAACATAAAGAAATTGTTGTCCTTGATCAACCTTAACAAGTCAGCTGCTTCTTATATTTCCAATGAACCACAACTATTATGTTAGTCCAGTTATAAATAGACCCCAACACAAATGATATATGAATGTAGGAAAGAGGGAATTTATTGATCTAAGTGCCAGCTTTGCATAGTTGTCTATTCAGGGTACAGACTGTCAACTAGTCCCTGATTTCTTTAATTATAAACAAATCCCTGTAATGAAGTGCATATATATTGCGAAGAATATTACTCGTAAAGAACAGTTATTAGAGTAAGCAAGGCATATTTATAGAGGACATGTGTATATTTCTATTCTGCATGCGGTTGGTGGGGGATGAGAGGTGTGGTGAATAGAATTGGTGGTGCACAATCAAGCACAAGAAAATGCCCAATTTCGGGGCAAGTAAGAAGGAAAGAAAATCAACAATCACAATATTAGAAATACAGCCTAGCATGAAATAATAAAGACTAAGCAATAGAAAAGTAAAATTCTGAGCACCTTTAGGCAGAGGTTACGTAGGACTGAAACCTTCTTCACCATTGATCTTGAGTCCTCAGGAATTTTAAACTAAACCAAGGTAAATAGAATGGTAAGACCTTAAAAGTGAAAATAATAAGAGTATATACAATAAGTTATAGCAACACATGGAAATAGAAGACATCCACCAGAGTTTACAAAGCATTTCTAGAAAATATGCATGATTAAGAAAACATAATTGCAAGTAAACTTAGTCAATTTGTAACAGTATATAAAGGGAAAAAAACACAGATGATGTTTTCTTCAACTTATTTAATCAGTTCGTATGGTGAAAGAACAATCGCATGCATGCACGCATACACATATACATATATTTATACAGACACGTGTATATTGGCTTCAAACTGAAACTCAAAGTGGATAAAGACAAGCATTTTCACGGTAGTGATTGTCAAGGCCACAATATGTTGGTTAATTTTAGCGAAGAGTAATGAATGGCTTTTAACTGATAATGTACATTAGTTATCAATACCTGATATTTAAGTTTTGCAAATTCCTGAATGTCAGACCATAGAGACTCCGAGGTAACATTTACATAACTTGACTGATTTTTTCTTGCTGATGCTCCATTTTTCCACCTGCCCTTCTCCTTGCAATACTTGACTGAAGTTTGATGACTTCCAGCATCCTGCTAAGACTAGCCTTTGCTGAGTTCTACTTACTGAACAAAAATTATGCATAGAAGGTTTTGTATTGAAAAGGAAGAGATAAGCAACAATAGACACCTATTGATGTTACTGGCAATTTTCCTGCCAGGAGTTTGGTTTTATTTATCGCCCATTTTCAACACCAGTATATAACGAATCACACACATAACGACAACAAACTCAAAATTCATTCTTAAGGTTTGTGTGCATGCATAGGTGGCTTAGTGGGAGTTAATGTTTGTCTAGATAATATGCCACTCAAGTTTATCTACACTGAGGCATCATAATCTCAATGGTTTACACGAGATTAGAATAAAAGAACAGCATAAGACAATGAAAACATGGAATCTTATTCATCATTTTATCTCAAATTCTTATACCTTCTTGTGGGTACTTGGGGTTGCACCATTAGCAGTACCTTCGCTAGAGCCTTGGCAATTTCCAAAGAAACAGTTGAAGAAATGAGAAATCACGGGTCCAATATCATGATCAGCTGTTTCTCTCAAGATACCCTGCACCACAAGAAGAAATAGTGATTACACAAAACAAACAATTGATGCCAGAAATTCCAAGTCAATAACATTAATACCTATTCATCATTAACTAGTCTTTACCAAGTGCCAATCTCTCAGACCCGTGCTTTTCCATTCACGAAGATTATTTCACAAAGAGAATGTTGCGAAGGAGTTCATAACTCCCACCCAGAAGTTAAAAAGCATACCGACTGTAATAGTAGAACATGTATCAAAAAGTTTCCTTTAATTCAATCTAGCCATAACTAATGCATTTTCCACCCTTACTGCGCCTAGCTTTCTCAAGACAGAATGAAGGTCCCTCTTAACAAGCTGAAAAGCCTGGCACCTGGTATAGTTAGGAAAGTGATGTAAGGGTGACAAATCAACTATTATTAATCTAGACCATTATCCTTTTCTGGTTCCACCTCGTAAGTGATGGGGGCTGTCTAATCTGCCATTAAGATCTCAACAAGTAGGTCTTTCATACTAGCACATGTTTATAGACTAGCAAACTTAAAAAAAAAAAGAAAAAAGAAAAAAAAAAAAGAAAGACATCTAATTATGAAGCAAATTTAAGAAAAATAAATAAACCAAGTAAAAAAAGAAATATTAACAAATGATCCAGCAAACTAATTATAAGTTGGCTGGCACATTTTGAACCATAGGGGGTAAAATGATATTGGGCAAACCACAGAAGGAGCAAAATCCTATAATAAATTTCTAATCGAATTAATTCAAAAGGTTCTCTTTTAAAAAATATATATATATATATATGACCCACTTTCTAGATGAGATGTCACAAACTTCCTTTCCTTCCCCACATCATTATATCTACTTGAGAGGAAAAGCAAATCTTCTCGCGGGCCATTCAATCATGGAAGTGTTTATTATTTGATGAGACAAAAACTCATTATAGATTCATGCATAACGTCCTTCCATGAAAGAAAGGCTCAAAAAATAAAGTACTTGACTAAATTGATCATTGCCAAATCAACTATAAAAATCTCCACAAAAATGATGATAGAGAATATGATTGCCCTCCGAAAAACCTGGACGCATCTCTTAAGAGAAACTTATCCGGTTAAGTGAATGTTAATCACCTTGAAAATGTGTTTTGCAGACCTAACTGCAATCTCATTGCAACAGAGATCCCATAGATGAGGAAAGTTTTTGATCTTCTCAGCTACCTGCAGAAAGGTTTGGACATGTCAAAAGCTGTACATCACTGGAAGCAGGAAGAACATACAAGATGCCCACAAAACACTACATAGGATTAGCCTTTCATCAATCTAATCAGGAAAGTGTTGTTTACCTTTCCAATGTAACGAACATTAATTCCATGAGCATGGAGGGCTTCAGTTAATGTCTGGCCATCCATGGGTGAAACTTCAAGTGTAAAGAGATCTTGTACAAACTTTGGAATCACAACATTCATAAGATAGCTACTGGCTTTCTTGACATTTTCTTCATCTGCAGCTATTTCCTAATGTATACATGAAAAGTAATCACTAGAACTCAACAATACCCATTCAAATAAGCCGGAATCATTCATTTATGGATAGAAGCATTTTCTAGGATATCAAACAAATATAAAAGGCAAAAGACAAATTGCAAGATACCTCTGTACTTCCAGCTAACTTAAATTCAGTAAAAACATTAGGATTGAAAAGAATGCCTTCACATGATTCATCAGTATCAGCAGGCACAGAACCAGATTCATGCACAACCTCACCCTGATGTCCCTCAGTTCCATCCTGCAAAGTAAAATGAAAGAAAAAAAGCTCTAAGCACGAACCTTCAAACATCATACATGTCTTCAAACACATGGTAAAATCATAATGATTTGACAAGCATAACAAAATGTATGCTCTTAAATACTGCAAAAATAACATGAGATAACACAATATATGGCAAAGCAAGGTGATACCAAACCGGATATTGAAAAACAAGGATGAAAAAGTTATGACAGATTTTTTTGAACCACTCATTTTCACCAATTTTTGGGTAATACTTCAGAAAATTTCACCTCTAAAAAGGGCGTACCCAGTGCCGAATATCTAGTCAGCTTTCCCCTTGCATTTTTTAGAAAATTTCACCACTACCCGGAAAAAAATAATAATAATAAGAAATCGCGAACTCAGAAATAGAGATGCAGCACCTCCCCCCCCCCCAAAAAAAAAGGGAGAAACCCTCAAGAAATTAACATGGACAAGGCAAGAAAAAGTAAATCAAGTTACCATCATATATTATTTTCTCTTAATCAGAAAAAGTAGTACTTCTACAATCATATTATGTGCATAAGCTTAAGTCTATCTCACAATTGAAGCAAAAGTTGCCCTTCACTATAAATTCACCAAAACCCTAATATTTTTTTTCATATCACCCCATCTGGCCACATGGCATGAAACGGAATCATCAATACTCCAAATTCCACTAATAGTGGTATCTGTTATACATTTGAAATAGATACAACTCCCATAAAGGAGTGTTGTATTTAGATTCTAATCACCAAAGGTAGGATCAATCCAGAATCAACAATTTTTACTGTAAGATTGACACAGTTTTTAATCTTAAAAATGAGCGCCCGAAAAAATAAAAAATAAAATGCAATCACCAAACTTTGTTAATTTAAGCACCATATACCATGTACTTCAAACTTGCAGTACATGTAACAGGAAATACCCAACAACAAGATTTACTTTAAGAAAGAGCCAATTGGAAATTATAGGCAGAAGTGGATGAACAATAAACATAGTAACAAGGCAAATCAATTTTGTTCAAGAGAACAAATGTGTGTATCCCTCCTCAACATCTATCAAATTGAATGTAAAGAATACTGAAAAAAAGTCTCAAGAATACATAGCCCTCACCGAATCAGAAGCAGATGCAGCAGTTGCCACAGTACCGACCGGTTCATTCCCAGTAGCAACATCAGGAGAATCAGCAACAATGTTAAGCTCTCCCTCTTGTTTAGCCATGCATTTTGACTTCTCCGCAGCTTCAGCCTTCTCGCGTAAGCCAAATATAATATTAAAAATGGAGCATAAAAAACAGTCTGGTAACTATTGCAATAACAAAATGAAGGAATAACTTGCCTGGCAAAATGCAGTAACTAGTTCAGGTCTCAGTACACAAAACCGAGACGTAGGCCCAGTGTAATTTGCATCTCGAGGAGTTACTCTCATCAGATCCAAAAGATAATGCCTGTAATATGCAGCATTTAGGTACCAATGAAAAGCAATGGAAGTAGCAATGCATCATTAATAATACTTTTTAGGATGGAACAAGTAGTTGAACAGGGTCACGGCTATCAATTCAGTAACAGATTAGAAAATGTCCCTGCAACAATCCGCTCTCTTCTTTTTTTCCCCCCTTTATTTTTGTTTTGATAAGAAGAGAGAAGAGAGAATGTGAAAGAGAAGACCAAATAATTTGGTACTCTTTACTTTGAAATGCTGAAATTGATTGTTTTGCAAAACTGAAGAAATCTATAGCACAATTTCTAAAAGCAAAATAACTAGTCTCATGATAAGGAACAATAGAACTTAAGAAATGAGTTAGCTGACTAGAAATAGTACTTACCTGTCATCACTACCAACAATACCCTTGCATTCAACTGGTGCCGCTAATTTGAAAACATTTCCAGAACCATCAAGAACTGTATGCTCTTTCAAATGAAGACGCTTAGCAGCCTCTGCTACCTATAAAAGCACACAGCTTAGTACAAGCAGAACCAGTATATAACACTATCTGAGAAACAGAAGAAAGCATATTCAGATATAATTCCTTGACAAAAAGAAGATGAAGAAGCTTTAAACTGGTGACAAGTATTTACAGCATGGAAACTCCAATTTACAGCATTGAAACTCAAATTCTACAAATATATTTGTGTAAGAGTTGAATTTGTGAACTAAAACAGAAAAACTACCTCAATGACTAGTGAACATGATGGATGAAGTAAAACCTCAAATACCACATAGACAAGAAAAATCACCTGCTTGTAAGATGCTAAGTTACACATGATGAAGCATTGCACTTATGATCAGTGGGCCATATTAATAACTAAACTTTCCTCTTGTTTTTTCTTTTTATTTTTGGTTTTTTTTTTTGAGGGGGGGGGGAGCCAGGACCGCTGAATCAATGCACAGGCTTAAGTATCATTTGAGATATCATTGGCAAGAAGAGTTAGAGAGAGCTAATAATCCAGCAGACGAATCATCTTCTAGATAGTTACCAAATTGATTAAGAACAAACATAATAATAGCTTGTAATCATTTCTCACGCCAGTATTTTCTTCGTTAAAAATGTCAATATCCATCAGCAAGTCAGTGCTACAGAAATAAATGAACACGCTGAATGCCAAAGTGGAACTGGTAGTGTTTCAAACCTTGGCATGAAAATCTTCATTCCAGCAAATTTTCTTGCCGTTGTCAACAGAACCATAGAGAAGAGAGTCAGACTTATCTCCTTGAAGGATTCCAGGCAAAACACTCTACAAACAAGTCAAAAGACGAAGAATGAGTAAAAGGAGACGTCTATAAGTTTTAACAAGCAATGATAGGCAGAAAAATGAGCTAAAGAGAGATGTTCAACCACTTATGACAGAAGCACCAACCATAATACAATGGAATCTGTTACAAAAGCAGTCCACCAAAAAGCTGATACATCAGACCAGAAGCAAGAATCATTTTAATAACAAGCTTTAAGTGGACATTTAGTTTTGAATATGTTAAAAGAGAGTGGAAAGCTCTCCTATTTTAGTTCCATTCCCCTCCCTTCTCCCCTCTTAGCTTTCAAGGATTCAATGTACTCTTTGTATAGTGCCCTCTCCCTTCTAGACTGATAGTCTTTCTTTCAAGACAAAAGTATCAATAATGTGTTAATGGCAAGATATTACTGAAGTCAACCATAAATTGCATTTCATCATATCTGATTTAAATTATTAAGACCTGGCTGAAATGGCATCAGTAGCATCATAAAAGCCACTAAATCTCTGTTATGATCATTATTCAGGGTGCGATTATAAAATAAATAAATATTGTAATCAACATGTGCCATTAGAGTGCCTCACCTTCTTACGTAATAGATCATAGATATGAAAAGAGGATGCAAGCAAAAAGTTTCCCTTAGGAGGGCTGATCAGTATACGTACGTACGTAAATATGTATGTATGATGTACGTACATACATATGTACATATGTATGTACGTATGTATGTATAGACACAAGAAATTATAAAGAAATCACTATATTACTAATCAAAAGAGCATTATCGTGGTAGAAGTACAATTGAATAATTGTTGCAGGCACACAAATATAGATTTCTGCAGTTGCTAGGATATAATTTCTATCATATGGATGCTAACAAAAATTGTTAAATGAGATATACATATTCAATTGGGTAAAAGTATGGAATAAGATGCAATTTATCTGAACCGTAAGTGGGAAAATCATAGAAATATTGTGTCACTGTCCTTTGGCACATATAGCTTTGACCTTACTATATTCAAGGAAAATACCCGTCATTTTTTCCCTACACTTACGAAAGGACAAACCCAAAAATTACACATAACTATAAGAATCAGCCAACTTTCAACATACCTGTGCAACTACTCTATAGCCCCTGTAGTCAATGATTGCCATGGCAAGATTATAGAGGCCAGGGACATCAGCCTCTTGATATAGCTTTGTGCCTTTCAAATCATTATTGGCAGAAGCAAATGTTGCCTGCTCACTCTCAGCCAACTGCATCTCGGCAGAGGCATCAGGAACCACATCACCAACTTCAGATATTGATTCCTTAGAATCCTTTAATATATTATCACCAGAAGCCTGCAAATTATTAGCAGGTGCATGCCTCCTGGAGAGCTGGTTAATGTCGTCATCCACAGCAAAACTGAAGAATATATTATTGTGCACATACCTAGCACCAAAAGTAATAGATGCTAAGCAAACAGATCCCTAAGGACAGAAGTAATAACAACATTGACAGAATTCTAAATTTACAAGTTCATGAGGTCAACCTATCATGAGACATCAATCAACAAGAAATGGTTTCTACATTCTAACGACAGGGTTCAATTGCAAGCAAGTATGACATACACATAAAATTGATAAAGAGCTTGAAGGTGCTAGACAGTTTATGTTAGTAAGCAAAAGAAGTGCTCAAGGCAGCTAGACAAAAAGATTTGTCATTTCCAGACAACCTTAAAGCAACACAAACAAATGTCAAGTTTGCAATTTAGCGAGTCAATTAACTTTAAACTCTCACTAACATGTGGAAGCACTCTGGATCAGTTGGATTGATTGGGGGTATACATCTGTTGATGACACCAATAGCACCACTAATAGCTGCATCAACAAAGTCTGAAGTGACTTTATACAGTGCCCTGTCCCGCAAGATCCTGCAGAAGAATAAGCCCATTAGATACCCCTGTCCCAGTGCACAAACAAATTAACACACACAGCGCTTGTGCAAGACAAAGTTGTAACTGTTTGTTTCATCACATGATAAATTAAATTTTGACAGATCTAATAGATAAAAGCATAGCTAATTGCAGAAAAGATAAAAAGTCATAACACACTTCTCTTGAGGGGTTGTATGGGGAAACTCCCGACAAGATTGCAACTCCTCATTCCAATCCCTTTGCATGCCAATCAGCTCACTTCCATATGAAAGGGTTAGAGCATCCTCCGCTCTAGCTGCATCACGCTTGTGATCTGTGAAACAAGACAAATTTAGAGCACTTATAAAGGTAACTGCCAAAACACAATATCAAGATATATACCCCCCAATATATGTTAAAGCAATAGTAGCTCAGACTGGATATTGTGTGGAGTATTAGCAGCTGTTTTGTGGTGACCACAAGATACTGCGAAGACTGCACGGAGACTGCTATACTAAGAAGATGATAAAAATGAATGGGATTTCTGAGGAATCACCGGTGATATTCCCAATGATAAATTTCTAGTTCCATTATAAAATTGTCGTCAAACCAATACTTTAACTGTTTCAAGTTGGCACTTCTATTCTCATATTTGATTCATAATTATCTCCAAAAACAAGTCATGTCATACATGAATGACAGATTGTGAATAGATAGACAACCTTTACGCTCAAGGGGACTTGAGCAACAAATATGCAACATTAACAAAGTGCATTTAAAGATCTCATGTCATAACATGATCAGGGTACTCATAGCTGCAGTTACAAAGGCAAGTGAAAAATGAAATTTAACACTGCCAGGTTGAGAAGGGAGAATATATTTGTGCCAAAACAAAATCTAATCACCTCATTCAGCAGATTCCCTATAACATATGCACGATCTCTAATTTGCAAGCAAACAAAACCTTTTTTGCATAAATTACCCATATCCACTGATGAAAAATCTTGTACCACATAAAATTTAGCAAAGAGCCCATATATACAAAGATCTATTTAGGAAACCTAACATATATTTACTTAAGCTACAGAAATTACATCATGACCTTTTGGCTAAGCAAGGATCAGTTGTAATGCCTCAACTAATAAATACAGGTAAACATCCTTTTCACTATAGAAGTGAAAAGAAAGAAGCATTAATAATAATAATAATTACCACCACAAATTCATAATAGTAAAATTTACCAGGAACTGGGTATAATCCTAGCCATGAGTTTGGAGGCAAAAGAGACTGGACATTCTCAAATGGATGTGCAGAAGCCTTCCGCTCCAAAATTTCTCGAAATGCTACACAATATAAAACAGTCATCAAAACCAAGGGGAGGGAAAAATAACAACTTTTCAAGCCCCAAAAATTCAGCAATCTGGAGGCAATGTTATCCTTACCTTTGTTGAACTTAGGGCTGATTTTCTGCAAGAGTCCAATAAGGGTGGTATCTTCATAACCAGCTTTAGTAGGTTTTGGATTGAGAATATTTCCTTTGCTTGAGTTTACATAAAACATCTTTGTGGTTCCCGTAATACAGAATTTAGTTTCTTCCAGTGTTACAACATCCAAGTAAATCAAATCCCCGACAAGCCTAAAGACAGTAATAAAATGATAAAAATTCTCTCGATAAAAAAAATGAGGTTAAGGCTAACATAAGCAAACTTGGCAGATAAGCATGCCTAGCATATACAACAGTTACATGTTAAATCACAAAAATGATGAAAAATTTTAAGAAGACAATGTTGCAGAACACACCTCCGATAGCTTGGAGGAGGATTGAAGGAAGAAAACACTATGCTTCCTACAGATTTGACATCTTTAGAGCAAGGAGATAACAAACTACTAATGGTACCACTGATATCCTCCATAAAACCAAGGCCTTCAGGATCTGGGACTTCCGTCTTCACTGAATCTAGATAAGAAAAGAAGTAATAGCTCAGCACTTTTGCTGTTCTCTGTCACAAATTTTAAGAAGATGAATACAGCAGTAACATAGAGAAATACCCACGTACTGAAAAATAATGATAATAATAAATCTAGAAATAGTGAAATAAAGAGAGAACCAGATTCCGAACCTACTGAGCTTGCATTTGTGCTATGTGTTGTCTCATGCTGTAATGCAAGTGATGTTGACAAGGAAGCATATAGGTTAGAAAGAGACAGCAACTCTCTTGCACGATGAATATGAGCCCTTATTGATCTGTCATCATAGGATGCTGCCACATTGAATTTCATATGAGAGCCAAAAACCACAACTACCATGTATAAGTTTCACAATGTAATCATGAAAATTATACACAAGCATGGACCACAACAGCATTGGCATACCAGGAACCATCTCTAAGGTGCAATTTCCAGTAGTAATGTCAGCAACCTCTCCAATTTCATTGAAGTCTTCTAGATGATGTACTGAACCATCTTTTGTGTGCAATAACAAATCATAACATGTGAAGTAACAAGTCTCTGAAGCATCAAGAATAAATTGTCTCACATCCATAACAGAATCACCAGGGTTTAACTGCAAATTGAACACAGTTATAAGCACTATCAAGAACCAAACTTTTTGTTGACTGTAGTCAGAAAAGAATGTTAAACATTAGCAGCTATAAATAAAAATTAAAATATAGCAAAGAAAGATTCACATTGCCAAATCGACAGGTCAAAATAAAAATAAAAAAAAAAAAATCAACCAACAAAGTAATCGAATTAACTCACTTGTAGTTCAAGCTTCCCGCCTCCAAGTGTTTTCACAGAAATGGGGTAAAGATGTAGGTCCCCTGCAGCCCAATGACTAAAGACTTGATAAGATACCCTCAAATTAAGAGAAAGCTTCACAATATCCAAGGTCAAGCATGCAACAGATAAGTTGTTCAAAATCTTTTGAAAACCACCATTTAGTTAGGCATGCAATTAAGTATTACAAACAGCAAAACAGTTCCACAATATTATGCACTAAGGAGCATCAAATATAATGAAAACCATAAAATTAGAAATCTTCAAAATATGGCCGAAACAATCAGGGGCAAATTACATCAAGAGTTAAGTAAATCTTGCTCAGAGACAAACTAATAGGGATAGGCATCAACAAGAGGGATAATCATATAGATTTTAGCTAACATAAAACTAAATATCATGATTAATATTGTCATTTCCATTATTAAAGCCAGTTCACTTATCACACATGAATAAAAACCAGGTGAATCACGTCGGCTCAGTTGCTCCAGTTTCACAAACATAACAACTTGTCATGGTTTCACCTCCATCTAGAAATTTATGTTCTCTATCCAAGTAGTATACTATAAATATAATTATTTCTAAAAACAAGAATCCCCAATCTAATACTAATCTATTAAGCATAAACAAGAACATAAACATGATTGTGACAACGAAAAATTAAAGTTCATGAGACAAGACATGACCTGGACATGCATGTTTAAGATATGCATCTAAAACCAACATGTCCCAACAAATAACTTTGTCTTATGTATAGAAATTGTATTTTTGCCCTTGGTTGTGTTTCTTTCTGAATAGAAAATAAATAAAATTATCTTTTGTGGAAATCTCTCACGTATATATATAGTTATCCATAAAGATATGATATTTAAAGGTTTAGTTGAGGGGATAGCTTTAGATAGGAATGAGTGATATGGGAAAATCGAACAAGTTAAATCACCTCTTGTCATTTTAAGTTTCTATAGATTTTTTTCTTTTTATCTTCTCTATTTTTGTTTTAAATTTTAACTCTATAAATATATATATATATATATATATATATTTCCATCTTTCCTGTATTTGTCTTTTAAATGGCCGACCCAAAATTTGGGATTAAAGTCCAGGTGGATGTTGTTGTTGTTGAGGAAATCTCCTCAAATTTGGGAGAAATTTTCCAAAATGTTATGAAAATTAGGAAAATAGCAACCAGGATATTTTCCAAATGTAACTTTTCCAGCACAAAATTAAGTGGAAAGTTGTTATTTTGATAATAATAGAGAACCTTTTCCCAGGGAAAATTTTGAACAATTCCAAACATTCTGGAGAATAATCTTTCCCGTAGAAAATATATATCCAAAATTCCATGTGAAGCATGTTTTCTGGAAAATAAACACAAACTAATAATTCCATTAGAAGAAATAAGGGGGAAAAAAAACTCTTGGTAGAAAAAAATAGTTATAATAAATAATTCATCAAATCTAACCAAGAAGGGATAGAAGCACAAAATCAACGAAAGATATCACATCCTCCTCAATTCTACGCAGACCAAAAATGAAGAGATCTAAAAAGAAACCACTAAAAACAGAAGAAAAAGGGATCTCTTTGAACCCTCAAAGAAATCAAGCTAATCAAAAATAGCAAGAGGGAATAAACAAAAATTAATCCTCCTCTTAGCTTTACAACATCTCAACTGTCCATTAAGATTTTCACTTTCACTTACTACCTATACAAATAAATTAACTATGGGAATAAATAACTCATTGGATCCATCTACCTAAGAAATAAAAATAAAAATAAATAAAAAGCACACACCATAAAAATAAACTCATAAAACCAACAAAGCAAAATCTCAACATTTGCACCAATTAAAACATGAAAAGCCCACCAGGGAAACCAAATTTCACCTTGCTTTCTGTGACCCGAACTGGCGGCAGCTTCAGGCTGACTACCCTCAGCTTTCACACTACCGGTCTCCTCAGCAACTGCAGCTCCATTGGTAACTGCAGCAACCTGCTCCGGAGGAGAAGCACCGGAATTGGAATTCTCTTTCAACTTGGCACCGGCGGAAGCCGCCACAATCCGCCCTGATGAATTCGAAGGGTTCGTAGAAGAATGACTCGAACTCGAACCCCTCCTGTTCTTTCCCTTACTAGATTTCCCCGCCATTCTTCTTCACACCTAACAATGTTCAGAATCGACATTTAACTCAGAATCCCAATAAAAATTGGCAAATTTTATGAAAACCCCACTTCGTATAAATTGAATATACAAGCTGAAAATGAACAACTAGAGAATTTCAAACAGAACTTGAAGTTCAACCATTGATCAAACACACAGACTGCAATCCATGCAAAAGAGAGAAGACTATTCATCTATGCCAGTGAAGAATCAAGTACATAATCGAATAGACTATCATACTGAAACCAATATCTCTCTCTTTCTCTTTCTCCATCTATTCGGCGAATGAAGAATCACAAGAGAGAGAAGAGTACCTGAGGAGATGCCCCAAGAAAATCAGTTTCCTGCGCGAAGAGAGAGAGAGAGAGAGGTTGAAGACTATATGTGTATCCAATTTTTGGTAGTCTTATTGGGGAGCTGTGGTAGGGTTTTTGCACGACCGTGCTCAAGTCACATCACAGATACCGGCGACCTCTCTCTCTCTCTCTCTCTCTATTTTCTTTGTTTGAAATATAAATTAAAGATAAAAACATTAAAAAATAAGTTAAAATTTTCAAAATAATTCCTTAATTATTGAATTACGCCTTAAATTTACTATTTTCACCTAATGATTAATATACCATGAAATTAATTGCTTTTAAATTTTTTGGACTGTCCTAATATTTTAAATCGTAAGTATAACTAAATAAGTTCTTAATTTAATAATTTTTTATGAGTTTTTCAGATATTAAAAGAAATGAATTTGAGAATGATACCAAAAATTTACAGAAAATTTACAAAGAGTAAGGACAAGTCAATGACTTTTGAATAGAAATGACTTCTAATGAAAAATGTGACAAAATTTGGTGAATATGGGAAAGTAATCAAAACTTCGATACCAATTCTTTTTGATTATGAATAAGCATCCAAGATGAGCTTTGATTCAATTTAATCATGCATAATTTTGAAATATTAAAGTGAAATTGAATTTTAAATCACGTAAAAAGAAATACATGGATTAAGTACCATAAAGTAAAAAATAAAAGAAAAACATTAAGTAAAAGAATTGGTTGAGTCCAATATTGTGGAAAAAATTGATACATCTTAGGGCTAACTCTATTTATATGAGTATATTATTTTTTTTATATATATAAAGAAATATAATTAAACGGAATTGAATTTGAGAAGAAATGATAGAAGTGAAAAGACTCTACTGCTTGAATTGTCCCTGAGGGACTATATGAATATCCTCTAGCACAATTCAAAGTCCAATTCAATCAGTCTAGGATTAATAGACGAACATTGGTACATGAGTCTAAAGTTTTGTTGTATAAAAGATGATGTTGCTTCTAATATGTATTCGTCTGACCACCCGAAATTGAATCTTGTCAACTGTCCCCCCTACCTCTTGGAGTTCTACGTGTGCCACCACTTTGTGCATGGATTTGATCACATTTCTTGAGAATTGTTGAAAGGGCCACCATCTCTTGCTATCAAAAGACATGGCGAGAGATGAGGATAGGCAAAGGGTTTAAGACATCCATGGAACTTGTGATCATAATGACGAATTTTTTATCATCAATTCATAATGACAGTACTTGCTTGTTTGCATGTTCGAACTTGGGACCACCGTGTGTATCGGCCGTATGGCCTCTTTTACAATCTCTCTCTCTCTCTTGTCATATCTTAACATTTTATTTACATTATTATTATCTAAAATTATATTTTAATTAATTTAATAAAAAATTATAATAATTTATTTAAAAAATTATCCTCCTAATAAAATATTTTTTATTCTTAAAACTCAATAATAAAATTTTAATTAAAAAATTTAACAACATATCAAAAATAAATCTTATGCCTGCGTACCCTCTCCTTAGATCATAAAATTATATTGTTAAAGTTAATCAATTGATGTATAATAATCCTTGGTGCAATAGAATATACTACCAAGAAAATGGTCTTTAATGATCAAAAATTTAGTAACGATCAAAATTTTGGTCACTAATAATAGCCTTTGCAGACAAAAAAAATTCGTCATTATATTTTGATCATCATGTAAATTTTGATCAAAAGACATGGTTGCTACCGAAGTGTTCTTGTATTTTCATATCAAATTTTAGAGGTAAAATGTGAATAAACAAATAAATAGAAAGAGAGAAAAAAAAAAAGAAACAATTTGGTCTATTCGAAAACAAGTTGTGAACTGCATGATTACTTAATTTATTTTGACAATCCTCTTTTTCTTGCAATTGCCCATGTAATACTTTATGCAACAAATAGTGGTCTCTAGTTAGATGCAAGTGGGCAATAATGTGAAAAGAATGTTAAGTATGTTGGTTCATCGAGAACGAATTTTGGCATAATCATGAAATTACTCATTTGCTGACCTTAAGGTCATGAGTTCAAAAAATAAAAATAATTTTTTTAAAAAAATATAAGAAAAATACTACGTAACATACACTCACCCTCCCTCAACCCCTGTATTAAACCGAAAAGTATTTTATGCATCGGATATGTAATGTTAAGCATGTTGGTTCATTCTAATAAATGGCAAAAACTAAGCCTAGCTATGCAAATTTTTTCGCAAATATAAATTATTTGACAATTTTCTTGTATTTTACTAAACAATAATACTTAAATCAATACAATCTACACTTTGTAGATATATCTTTTGATTCATTTGTTGCTAAGACATTTAAAGTGTCTTATAACACTTACAAGACATTTTCTTCATATTTAATCAGTGTTTCGAGATTAAAGACGCGAAAATTATAATTTCTTTTCCTTTTTCACAAAGGCCCAAAAATAGTTTTATTTTGTTAAAACCACAAGTAATAACTTACTAAATAATTATTTCACCTATCATTTACCCGTTATTTAACATTTTTTTTGGAATATTTGTGTATATTATGGACGTAGCATTTTATATCTGATAAAGCATGGTTTTTTGGACAAAGTTCTCATGCAAAGCACCAGCTTTATTAGTATCATATGATATAACACATGACAAATACCTTATAAGTTCAAAGAGATAAAAATGCCATGAATTACATCCCTTATATGTTCAAAGATATGGATGCTACGAATCAAAGGGTAAAATTTTTTCTCTTCTTTTCTTTGGATGGGAAGATTTGGAGAGAAACGAAAAAATTATGAGATAAAGTTATAATTTTTCTTTTATTTGAGAGTTTAGAAACGAAAGAAAATGAGAGATTTTGATGAATTTGAAATCACTCTAAATTTAAAATTTTTTCTCTATTAAAAATAAAATGGAGGGGAGAGATAATGTTAAGTTAAATATTTTTTATATTTCAAAAATACCATTTAAAAGTTAAAAATAAAATTTTTTATTATCAATGAATTTTATTTTTTTTCTTTTTTTCTATAAAACTCCCAAATAAAATAAAGCGAAAATTATAACTTTTCTTTTCTTTTCTTTTATCTCCTAACAAATTTTTTATTTTTTTTCTAAAACTCCCAAACATATTATAAAAATGAAAGAGGGGAGATACTACACACTGTACCCAATTTCAAGATTTTCATTATATCTACAATTCACAGTAATAGTTTCAATGAATCTTTCAATTGAGAAAAGGGCAATGTATTTTATCACATTCATATGAATCTTTCAAGTGACAAAAGGGCAATGCATTCTTTCACAATCATTTAACATTGAAATAGTTTTAAAAATATACATATTTTTTTCCATAGGAAGGAAAAGGTGAGTATACAATGATTTACAGCGTTGACAATTATTTAGAATAATTTCTAAAGAAGAAAAAAGAAAGAAAGCGAGGAAAAATGGTAAACTTTCGTGACAAGTCCACAGTGTGAGGGAAAATTAGTGAGAGTGTTTGAGAAAAAATAGTTTGAAAGATTTTTTTTTTTTGGATAAATGATCATTATTCAATAATCATGTTTAATTTGATTAAATTAGTTTCAAGTTAGGTTAGACTCTTAAGATTCAAATCTCTTCTGTGCATATTTTATCTATACACAAGATTTGAATATAATATTTTATTTAAAAAATATCGATATTCGATTACTAAATTAACTAGATGTTATAAAATAGCGTGAAAGATGACAAACAGATAGTAAAAGGCATCCAGAGTGAAATGAATGTGTAGTTATTGGAAAAATTAAGTCACATTTATTTATCAAATCACTATTTCTAAAAATGTGATATCTTTTTTTTTTTTTAATAAAGTTTTTCTAAATATTAATCTTTTTTGTTTAAGAACATATCTTACCACGAATCGATTTTTGGGATTTACCTTATTAATATGGTCGGAACACTATGAAACACTTTGTAAAATATTTTAGAAATGACTTACCATTCTAAAAGTACTAACATAGTTGTCCTTGTTTTATAATAAATTATTTGTACAACATAATATCCTTAAAATAGTCTATCATTCAAATATAAACATTAATAGTTATTTTGCTTGAAACATATACATTTCTTATATATAAGTGTTTGTATTACTCACCGACAAAATTTGAAAACATAGAAACTTTTTTTTTTTTTTTATGACCTATCTTACTTGTGTGTATATATATGTCCATACTTCATAGATGTTGCTTAACTCTTTTGATTGTTTAATTTTCATATTATTCAAAATATATCTAAAGTGTCTTTATTTATCGATAAACCAGTCATGCATTTGTCTACAAATTTTATAGTTATCAAAGCCCTTGGATTATAATTATTATTTTTATGTAATAAAATTATAAACTTTTTTAGAAAATGTAATGTGGCAATAAACCCCAATGAATCAGTTTTAAATATATTAACATTGTGTACTCTTTCATTAAAAAAAAAAAAAAACTCATTATTGAATTGGTTTAAGGGTGGCCATGGTGTCCTAATCCAAAGTCCACACAGAGCTAACCCGTATCATTTAAAAGGGCCTATCAAAAATTTTAGCACGAGTTTGGGCCTAACAAAAAATGTCAGCTCAAATCCCCAAGAAAACAGTGTAGTACTCATAATTTCATTCTTCTAACCTAATGATTTTGAATTTAAATTTCAGTATAACAAAAATAAAAATATTGGGCTAGGTGTAAATGATTTTTGGTAAATATATTATTTTGCTGAAGTTAAAAATGATGCAAAATAAATAAACATAAAATATCAATTGTTCATTTTCAACTTTTATAAATATGCTAAAAATATTTAAAAATTTGAGAACAAGCAATAAATAACAATGACAAGAGATAAGTTTTTTTTAACAAGCTGAAAATTTATTAACAAATATTAAAAATCAAATTACAATCAGTTTTTTTAATAAATATATATTTTAATAATTATGATAGATTAGTACAATAATGTATTTCATATTAATATATTACCTTACACTTTTAAAATATTGTTTATACATTCTGATGAGCCTCTATTTATTTTCTTTTAACAACAATAACAATAGATTCAATTTATTATGCATTGAATAATATCACGTAAAATTAAATTAAATGTTTTTACAATTTTATTAATTTATTTCAATAACAATAATAACTGGATTCAATTTTTATCATTTACAGATAGTAGATTCAATAGAAACCATTTATTTTCGTTTAATAATATTAATAATACACTCACTTTATTATAAATTTAATAATACCAAATAAAATTCAATTATATATTTTTACGGTTTTATTATCCTATTACGTTAGATTTTTCATTTTTATTATGCTTCTCTATAGACTATAAATAAATATTTAAACAAGAGAGAAAGAAAGAATAGGGTCATGTGAGTGGTCAAGCCCCTTTTAAACAATATACATAGATAAACCATGCTTATAAGCATTTAATATTTAACATATAAAGCATGCCTATATACTGTCTCCCTCCCCCATTTTCACATATCGCAGAGATTGTTCAACATACATGTCTTCCTCAATAACACCATTTCAATCCCGGAGACAGATTCCACGTTCCAACAATTATGGGCGACAAGAGTTATAATCATATAATAATATAATAATAGCTTATATTCCAATATAAAAATAGAAAAAAAGAATTCGAAAGAGTCAACTCCTTAATAGATCTCATAATACTCAAATTGATTAATCAAATAAAATTCAGATACTGATTGATAAAAATAGAAAAAATATAATGGTGGTTAAACTTTTGACTGATTAGCTTAGTCTATCAAAATTTTTGGGAGAAGAGTTTGGGCCTAAGAAAAATATTGGACCAAAAATAATTCCTGGCACAAAAAATATTAATATTTTATTTTATTTTTTTATTTTTTATTGACAATGCAAAAAATATTTTAAAAATTTAGAAGAAATAAAATATCGTTGATAAGTAAAAGGGTTTGGTAATTAAAGTAGTAATTTTTCGTGACACGGGCGGAGTTAACTCAAAAATATCCATTGCCATGGATCACAGCCCGTGATCCGTGCCTCCTAATATTCAGCCTTCTCAGCCGTCGATAGTCTAACAATCGAACGGTCCATATTAACTCTCTCAAATGGCAGGCTGCACCTTTTTCTTATGTCCTTTCTAAGTTTAAACGCAGTCCAAAATTTTCAATCTCCCGCCTCGCTCTCTTTCCTTCTCTATAAATACCTTTCCCTCTCTTCCACTCTAATTCTCACACGACCTTCTCACACAAAAGGGCAAACACTTCCCAGTTTCTCTCTCTTTCTCTAGATTTTATTCTCTCTAACCAAATGGCTCGTACCAAGCAAACCGCCCGCAAGTCCACCGGCGGCAAAGCCCCCAGGAAGCAACTTGCCACCAAAGCCGCTCGCAAGTCGGCTCCGGCCACCGGAGGAGTCAAGAAGCCCCACCGTTTCCGTCCCGGAACCGTCGCTCTCAGAGAAATCCGAAAGTACCAGAAAAGCACAGAGCTTCTCATCCGCAAACTCCCGTTCCAGCGTCTGGTTCGTGAGATCGCTCAGGACTTCAAGACCGATCTCCGTTTTCAGAGCTCCGCCGTCGCTGCCCTGCAGGAAGCTGCCGAGGCCTACTTGGTTGGGCTCTTTGAGGACACTAACCTATGCGCGATCCACGCCAAGAGGGTGACAATCATGCCCAAAGATATTCAGTTGGCTCGCAGGATTCGCGGTGAGAGGGCTTGAAGAAATTAGCTATCGTTGTTGTTAGGGTTTCGGAAAGGCATTAATGTAAGTAAAGAATTTTAGATCTGAAGAAGGCGGTAATAGTTGGGCAGTTTGCTAATCAATCAAGTGTTTTAGTGCTTAATCTTCAATCAAAAGTAATGCGGTTAAAATTTAGTCTTAATTTGTGGTGTTGATGCATGCGAAACTGTTTGTTTTGTTGATTAGATCTGAATAGTGTTAACTTAAAATGTTGCAGTCCTCAATTCTGAAACCCTAAATTATAGTTATTAGATCTTCACGATGATGCTGGTGAACTATAGCTGTACCGGCACTAACCTCCTTTTAAAGGGTCTTGAATTCAAAACTCTCCTATGCAACAAAAGAAAAAAAATCTTCACAATGATATATATTAGCCTAGTAAAAGGTATTTCTAGCTTACTAACTGAATAGCTCGTATCATTATAACTAATTACTTATCATTTTTTTTTTTATTTAACATGCTAAAATATAAAAATAAAGATATACCTTATTACTCTCCTGACTCCAATAATGTGATGAATATAAAAAATTGTGGCATTTGAAATTTATACTAGAAAAGCAATGTGAATAATCTTTTGTAATGTATTATGGGAAATTATAGAGATCTTTTTTTATTAAAAAAATTTATTTTATCAGAAAAAGGCATGTGCAAAAGGGTTTATTGTACATTCTAATAGAGTAAGAATTCTTTCATTTGTTATATAAAATGAAAATAGCGCAAACTACAATGAAACTTTTGGAGAATAACGTATTTTAATCAATAACGTATTTTTTTTAAATATAACAATGAAAGTATGGTTCCGGTTGTTGTAACAATGAAAGTATGGATAAATTTTATCGATTTAATGAATTGAAGATAAGTTGTTTTAAATTCAATTCCTAATTTATTATAGTAGTTTCCTGAATTTTCTGATATTGTTTTGGTGATTTTAGTAATAAATGGTATCAATACTTATTTACTTTCTATTTTTTAAAGTTTATACAAATTCAAATCAAGTTTTTATTCTACAAAGCTATTCGTTATTACTTTTTTTTGTTTAAGTTCTACAAATTTTCTGTTTTTTTTGGTATTATTAGGGGTAATTGTATATATATAATCACTTAGTATTTAGTTTCCTTTTGTTTTATTTCTGAAAATTCAAATTTTGTGGGCATCTTTATTCCATCTTGATTTTATTTATATATGAATTTCAATGAACAAATTTATTGTGTGTGTCAGGTTAAGTTCAATGTGTTCCAGTTTTAAGATTGAATTAACTTATTGTAATTTTTCTCAAATTCCAAAGGATATTGAAACATGGGGCTCTGACCAGGGGAGAGAGATTGGAGGTTGGGGTTAGATCCAGCTTCAGGTAATTTAAGCTTTGTACAAAGTATTCTTATGGAGTTCTTAATAGCCTTAGCATCTTTTTTTAACTAGATTTTATTTTTCCATACTAAATCAAGTGCTGCCCATTCAGTTTATATTAGGAACACATAAAAATCTTAATGTTTTTATTTTGGATTCATGGCAATTGTATATCATCAAGTCTTTCTACACATAGATGATGATTTCTTGGGCATGACCGACGAAATACTTGTTTCTTTATGGAAAAAAATGTGTACAATAATTGGATTAGATTTCAAAAGTTTCTTTTACATTTTACTTTTTTAGGAAGATCCAAATTAATTTTTGAGGGTTAAGATTGAGCACATTTTACTTATCCTTTATTTGGTCTGCTTTACTTTTTGTTCTGCTTCCTCTGTTTTAATTTCTCATCTTTGATGACTTTGATTTGCTCCCCAAACTCATTGTTTGTTTATGTGCACCAGATTGGTATAAATAGGGTATGGAGAAACTGAAATTTTTTAAAAATTGCACATCCAAGACATTCATACTTGATGATTTTACGTACTATGAGGATTCACAGAGGACCATGAAGAAAAATTTACATACTATGAGTTTGTGACATTGTGAGGTGGTTTGACAAGTAGAATGCATCAAAAGCCATACGGTAGCCTCATTGTCTTAGTCTCTTCCAGTGACACTCTCAGGGTGCAGAAAATAATGAGTTTGCCTCCTCTCCAAATTTATGATCTACCCCTCTCAGATTGCTCTTTCAAGGGGAACTTGTCTTACGCAGCCACAACTACATCCAATCTCTGCAGTATTGCCTCAAGTCACTATCAGCAGTTTTATATTACCATAAGGCAGCCACTTTGGAGGAGAAGAAAGCACTTACCAGATTTTAGTTTCCGCCACTGGGCTTCAGTGGACAAGTCATCCATCAATTCATTGGGATCGTACAGAATTTTAAGCTTTTCAAGCCATTCCTCGAGCTGATGGTTGTTCTGCTGCATCAAACAGCACAGCTTTGACAGTGGAAAGTATGCCAGCGAGCCTTTGATGATCATTCTTGAAATGTGATAAAATTAACCTCGTTGTGGGGGTTCTTGGAGGGCAACTGAACCCGATTTCCTCAATATGCCAGTTGCAATGCTTGACAGAATTGCTTCAGCCATTTTGCTCTTAGAAAATATGGTAGCAAGTCTTTCTTTCTCTCTTTTGACAGTGAAGGAAATGAATTACCACGCTTTCTTGCCATGCTATGTTTAGTTGGTACTCCTCTTGATTCACAAGGTATTTTAGGCCTGAATGTTTAAATGGAACAGTTCTTCAAGCTTATATCTTTGCACCAAATGAGGAAACTAGTGTCTAGGCTGGTCCCCATATGATAAATATACCGTGTAATTTCCTCTGTGGAGTGCTTTCTTACTTTCGGAAAACTCAGACATTGTACATCAATTTCAACATTTTAGATTTTCAGATACCACTTTAATAATTCGATGATTTCAAAATTTAAGTATATGTGCAACGTATTGAAGTGCTTACCTGTAGTTTCAAAGTGTATGAGAGTAATTCCTCTGCTTTTTCTTCTACTTAAAAATGGTTCCTATTAATCTCCATCTTTTCTGAAGTGCAGAGGTTCTGCCTTGGGCTGCAGCCATATGTGAAGCTTACTAGCTTATTACGACTGTCCTCCAAAAGGTAAGTAAATGTCAAATATAAACTACAAAATAATCAACACTTATGAACCGTCCTTTGCAGCTTATAATGAAGTTTTGACAATGATAAGCTTGAAGGAGCTTTTAGATAGTAGGCATTGCATTAATGAATGTCCAAGATGGAAGAAGGCTAAACAAAAGAATATTAAAATTAATATATCATTTCATATGAACCGCACAAGCACTAATTTTCTTGAACTAAAACCAGATTATAAAAAGCTTAAAAAAAAAAAAAAGAAAGAAAAAGGATCAAGGGTCAAAACTGATATTGAGATGGAAACTCTGTGTTAGCAGGATTCTTTGATCTGTTTTAGTGTCTTAACACACAAGAAACCCAATAACCTTTTTCAATTTGTTTTTGAGCTTTTGACCACAATCTCTGAAGAGGGAATATACTAAGACTAAAATTAGTTAGTATTGTTCAACAAATTAATAAAAAAATTTGGGTTTTAGATGTAGGGACTAACCAAATTGAAATTGTTTGGTAGGGATTGCAGATTAACAGAAGCCCTGCAAGCATGATCTCCCTTGTCCTCTATTACATTCTCCAAATAATCACGACTGAACATGCCAAGATGTTCAAGACAAGTAAGACTTTGTAAGCATTCTGGCAGTGACACCATCTGCTCTATCATTCGGTTGTTAGGGATTTTAAATTGGGAAGGAACAGGAAGTTGAAGTTGAGGACAACGAAGAAGAAAGAAATGAAGCACTTGCCTGTTGTAGTAGCTTCCAGCTGACCCTACATGTCCATTTTGAGTTCCTCAACAAATAGATATGGTGGCATCATCGATGAGAGCTGTGGACAAAATGGATATTGTTACGAATCTGCATCTGCTCCCTCCCTCCCCCAACCCTTCAAATGCTGCATCCAACTAAGCTTGAGTTCTTCAAAGTTGTGGGAAATATGCTGCTTCTTACAACCCTGTTCTCAGGTGCCTTCAAATTTCCTACCTCGGATTAGAACATGTGTGATGCTGAACCCAAACCAGATAATTGATAACATGCAATTTATTGAATTTATTATTGTTATCATGATTTGAATTTGAATTGTTTAATACCCTAATGGTTAATTTTATTGGTTTTTATTTTTAGGAGATTGAATTTGAAAGTTTGGGGCAAATTGAGTTTAATGAAGTAATTTTGGAGCTAATTAGGTCAAGTCATTTTATTGGATTTTGAAGAAAGAGGAACTTGAATTTTAATTTCAACATTCTAACTAGGAGCAGGAAAATGGCAACTTTCAATTTTGTCACGCCACTATTTACATTAGAAGAAGGCATGATCAGCGGCATCTTATTTTTCTTTCCAAGAGATGTTGGCAGCTGCAGTTTTTTTTTAACAAAGAAACAATGGAGGGACGACCACCGTTGATGTTACTCAAAAGGAAAGGACCAGCGGCCATTATTTTCTTTCCAAGAAAATAAGAAGTTGCATTATTCTTCAAGAATTTTCAAAAATAAGCAAGAAGCAGTTACCATTTCTTTCTTATTTTCTCAAGAGAGCTGACGGCCCATTCCTTTATTATTCTTACACAAAAAAAAAAAAAAAAGAAATTGTACATTCTCAAGAAAGAAGGGCTGACACTATAAATACAATTCTCACGACTGCTGGGACATATACACACATACTATTCTCCTCTCTCAATATTTTTTTCTTTCTTTTTGTTTACTTTTTCTTTTTCTTTTTGCTTTTATTCAAAACTCACCACCATGAATAGTTAGTTTATTTATTTTGATTCAAGAAAAATTGTAATTGATTATTTTTCATTGTGAGGTTAGGTACTTAATTTAATTTCTTATCTTTTATTCAAGTATTTGTCGATTCTTGATTTAATTTTAGAAAAACCTAATATTGGTTAATCTGACTATTTAATTCAATATTAGTTTTTCTATTGCTATCCAGGAATTCAATGATCCGTAATTGTCATGAACGAATGGTATAAATAGCAACTAGGTTACTTTTGTTTATGGATCTTTTACTGGTATTCGTATGACCTAGGGAATCAATGAAACAAAATTGAGTAATTGCGGCTATCCTAATTAATTATCTTTTGGTTTAACTGTTTTCACAGAATATAATGTTATCATTATATTGATATGGAACGTTATCGTGTCCAGTCGATTAATGATAAGTTTCGATTGGATGCTGGATTTGGTCGATTAAATTAGGAAAACACAAGATTATTACGGCTATCCTAATAGATCTAAGGTTAAATGCTTAAATCGCAAGAATAATATTTTTATCCAATGATCAATATGACAATCAAATATATGAACCCTTGGATCAGAGTTTTGTGAATTGATTTTCTTCCTTAAATTTTAGTATTTTGCATTGTTGATTTGTTTCTTATTTTTAGGTTATTAATTTTTATTTAGTAATTTTTATTTTGACAATTTGTTTAAAAACCCCAATTTTATTTTTAACATCAATTAAGAGATTAAATAAATTAGTTCCCTTGGGATTTGATCTGGTAACCACTATTGCTACAATTTGTTGCATTTGAGGAATCAATATTAATTTGACGGATTCGACAACCCGATCAATAATCTCAAACAGATGCTGCATGCCCGAAAATTTACTAAAACATATGGTAATTCAACAAGAGTTACCAGAACAACAGAAAAAAGACGATAAGAAATAGGACTTGGAGAAGAAACC
The DNA here is from genome assembly GCA_037126225.1 of Dillenia turbinata. Taxonomy (NCBI): domain Eukaryota; kingdom Viridiplantae; phylum Streptophyta; class Magnoliopsida; order Dilleniales; family Dilleniaceae; genus Dillenia; species Dillenia turbinata. The sequence continues at coordinate 2,052,428 of JBAMMX010000013.1, forward strand.
CAAAAAGAAAATGGCACACCTGCTTTATTCTTAGCACCTCTGCTTCTTCCGGTCAACTTGCAAAAGCTACTTGCTTAAGTAAAGACCAGGACTCTTCTTCAGATAAACCCTCTAATTAGCATAAGTTACTTCTTGTCATAGCCTCTGCAACCTTTACAGATCTAACAGTCACTATGATTTTGCTTCCGCTTGCACCACCCAGAAACAGATGCTCCAGCTCATGCCATTTTGAGCTGTCTTCACTTCAGACATCATCCATAACAAGTGGATATACCTTTCCACCTAAATTTTCTGGAAGGGGCTTTTGCAGTTCTTCCACATGAAGGTTTGCAGGTGTCATATGAGTGGACTCCAGTGTATTTTCAATAATGAGCTTTACTTCAAAGACATCGGAGATGCACAGCCATATCTTGAGCCCAAAATGCTTTTGGACCCTTTTGTCATTGTAAACAAGTTGAGCAAGTATGGTCTTTCTGAGTCCCCCAGTTCAATAATTAGAACTACTGAGGCGTTGACATAAAAAGTAGAATGCAGTAACAGTTGTACAATTGCCACTTTGTCTTTGTCTCTTCTGATGACACTCTCGGAACGCACAGAAGAATGAGTTTGCCTCCACTCCAATGTAGACGGGTCATAAATCTCATCAAAGGATGGAATTGACAATTTATGAATATTGGCAATTTAATGTGGAGAAAACAAGAAGAGCAATTTCAATATCAAAGCATAACATCTACCTCTTTTCCAAGGTCTTGGTGTAAAGGCACAAAATGCAATGAGATGATCTCCTCCGCCTTTTCCTCCAAATTTTCTTCAACTGATGACCTAATGATCTGATGTCAATTGTAAAAGTCAAATTTCGGAAGGATGTAAAAGTTTCACAAGGATGTAATCTCTGATAAAAGTTAAATTATGAGATGAGCACAAATGCGAATGTCATAAACCTCATTAGAGAATGGAATTGGCAGCGGCAATTTATGAATATTGGTAATTCAATGTGGAGAAAACAAGAAGAGCAATTACAGTGTAGAAACATAACAAATACCTCTTTCCAAAATTTTTGTAAAGGCCCAAAATGCAATGAGTCGAGCACCTCCACCTTATTCCGAAATGCATTGGTTTTATGTTACTGTTCATCTTCTCCAATTTTTTGAAAAAATTTTGCAATTAAACCAAAACTTTCAATGATCATGTCTCTCTCAATTCTTAAATATTTTTTGAAATTATTTTTATGGTTGAAAAATATTTTTTTAGAGAATTCTAACTATATAAATTTCAAATTACAAAACATAGCATTCTAATAGATATGAGTATATAAAGTTTCAATTAAGGTTAGATATATCTCAAAATGCACTCTACAGATATATGCTAAATTTTGCAAATTTAATCCTCTTATAATAAACATATTACTATGTGAAATTGAGAATATTTCTATATCGGGTTGCCATTAAAGAACCTTAAACATTTTCATGGCTTTTTTCTTCTTGTTTCTTTTTTTTTTTAAATACCCAAAAGAGGTGGGACACACACCCATTCATACTCTGATATCAATTAAGGTTTTAAAACAAGCCAACAAATGTATCTTTCATACCAAAAGTTCTAGAATCTAAATAGGATTAAAATAACTTATCTGTTTATCATGAAATCAGATCACTTTTCACGATTCACAATTCAAATATCACAGTGTAGAATGATCACCAAACCCTTTTCAACAAAGCCCTTTTTCGATTCTTCAAATGTGAGAGGATCTCACTTTTCTCACTCACTCTCCTACCCAAAAAGGCTTCACCCGTTTTTTGTTCTGGATGCCCGTTACTTCCAAAAAATGGGGAGTTAACTTTAGAGAGAGAGAGAGAGAGAGAGAGAGAGAGAGAGAGATGGGAGACTTTAGGGAGTTGGTGGGATGGTTACTTGAAAAACTACACTCCCCCTTTAATCTCTGCCTTTCAAATTCAAAACTCAGACAATAATGGGTTTTGGTTCATGGGTCTGGTCTACCCTCGTGGGTGGACCTGGATCCATTTTCCAACAAATATATATATATATATATATATATATATATATATTATTCAATATTATAAGAAAAACTTTCAAAATAAAATAAAAATTTATTAATGAGTCCCCATCTTTGAAATTTTTTCCATATGTTTTATACACAATAAATTTTAAAATAAACTTCATTAAAGTAATACATTAAAGTTAAACTGTCACATCAACTCATGGAACAAATGGCCCAAATACCCTCACGTTAAGGCTTGACTCGTATTTTATTTGAGCTAAACTATCTATTTCATGAATCATTTATTTGGTTCATGAATTTAACTATTTAGTAAATCATTTAATTGAAAACACTCAGGAGGATCGAAAGTTTAAATATAAGAGATTTAATAAAACATTAAGATAGATCATTAAAAAATTAGATGCAATGTATACGTAAATATTTGACAGTTAAGAGGTTAATTGAAAAAAAGATTTTGGATAGAAATGAATAATATCGAAGAATTCGAATAAGTTAAATCATCTCTCTTATCATTGTAAGTTTATATAAATACTTTTTTTTTTAATAATTTGTTTTAATATTTTAACAAAAGGGAATTTTTATTTATCCTATACTTGTCTCTTAAATATATGATTTCAAAATTTAAGATTAAGATCAATTTTTTTTTTTTGTTGTAATTAATTATCTAATCTAATCGTGAGTTGCCTGAACTTAGTTTTACCTGATTTCCATTGTGAATATGAGTGTGTAATGGAATACAATTTAATATTTATTAATTAAAAAGTCCCTTTGCAATTGGTCAAAAAGAAGGTTTTATTATAGCTACATATTGGTTTTGGACAAGGCCCAAAATGGGGTGCATGAGTTACTTTTGGACCAAACTGAGAAACAGGTTAAAAAAAATAAAAAATCACTTGTATTTTGTGATATTCTCTAGGTTACCCATTAGAAAATTGCCCACAAATTAAAAAAATATATATAATTAAACAATCAAAAATTTTCTCAATCCAAAAAACTAAAATCCAAGGGTAGGCATCTCCTCTTGAGGAAAGGTCTCGACCTTTGAATTTGATAGCTGTTTGTTCTACATGTGGAAGTTAATATTTAAATCTGGTTCCTCTCATCCTTGCCTCTAAGAATAATTGGTTTATGTGAAAATTTAAGGCATACATAGTTTTGTCAATTTTCTTATATCTATTGTGAGGTCATTCTTTGTGCCAATGTTTATCAAGTTAGCTGATGTGCAAAAACTTGCTTACAAGTTGTTCATTTCGTGTAGTTCTCCCTTTGGTAAAAACGAAGTCGATGGTGTTTTCAAATTTTCAACTTTATGAGCTTTTTGTTTTTTGTCTTTTGTTTTTTGCCTTTTTTTTTGGGTCTTGATGCTACATCTAATATGTTCCATTGGGTTTTTGGTGCATAAAGGGGTGTATTCGAGTGGAGTCGAATCCGAGTATCCTTTAACTCGAACTCGAATTAAAACTCGAATTTTTTAATGATACTCGAACTTGAACTCAAACTCGACAAGTAGTAAATAATATGACTCGAACTCGAGTTCGAACTCAACGAATAATTTGTATATATATAATATATATTATGTTTAATTTATTTATTTTATTATAATAATATATAAATATAGATATAATATATATTAATATGTGTTATCAAGTTATTCGATAAGTTTTTGAATTTAAAATTCTATTATTTGAACTCGACTCGATTATATAATAAACTCGACTCGAAATCAGTTAAAGTTGAGTCGAGTCGAATCGTTGACCGAGTAACTCGAAGTCAGTTCGGTTCGGTTCGCATAACAGCCCTTGGATCTTATATATTGGGAAAATAGTGTAAATTGAAAATGATGATTTAGCAAATTAAGAAAAATAAAGTATAATATCTCAAGGATATGAAAATAAATTATAGTTTATTAAATCTTCACAATGATATATATTAACCTAGTAAAAGGTATTTCTAACTTACTAACTGAATAGTTTGTATCATTAGAATTAATTACTTATCATTTTTTCTCATTTAACATGTCAAAATATAAAAGTAAAGATATACTTCTCATCTTAATCTTTTAAAACTTCTCCCAACTCCAATAATACGATGAATATAAAAAATTGTAGCATTTGAAATGAATATTAGAAAAGCAATGTGAATAATCTTTTGTAATGTATTAGGGGAAATTATAGAGATCTTTTTTCAAAAATCTTTCTTTTAGCAGAAAAAGACATGTAGAAAAGGGTTTAGTGTACCTTCTATTAGAGTAAGAATTCTTTCATTTATTATATAAAATAAAAGTAGAACGAACTACAAAGAAAATTTTGGAGAATAATGCATTTTAATCAATTATGTATTTTTTTTAAATATAACAATCAAGGATAAATTTTATCGATTTAATGCATTGATGATCAGTTGCTTTAAATTCAAAACCTAATTTATTATGGTAGTTTCACAAATTTTCTAAGATTGATTTGGTGATTGTAGTAATAAATAGTATCAATCCTTGTTTACTTTCTATTTTTTAAGTTTATTCAAATTCAAATCATGTTTTATTCTAGAAAGTTGATTTGTAATTACTATTTTTTTTTTATTTAGTTCTACAAATTTTCTGAAGAATTTTTTTTTTTTGTTGGGGGGTATTTTTAGGGGTAATGGTCTTTATATAATCACTTATTATTTAGTTTCCTTTTGTTTTATTTCTAAAAATTCAAATCTTGTGGGCATCTTTATTCTATTAATTCCGAATTTACATCTTTTAGGAAGAATTTGATTTTATTTATTTATTTATGAATTTCAATGAACAAATATATTGTGTTAGGTTAAGTTCAACGTGTTCCCGTTTTAGGGTTGAATTAAATTATTATAATTTTTCTCAAATTCCAAGGGACATTGAAATATTGGGCTCTCACAGGGGAGAGAGACCGGAGGTTGGGGTTAGATCCAGCTTCAGGTAACATAAGCTCTGTACAAAGTCTTCTTTTGGAGTTCTTAATAGGCTTAGCTTATAGTTTTTAACTAAATTTTATTTTTTGATACTATTTAACTAGATTTTATTTTTTGATACTAAATCTGTTGAGAATAAATAGGCTCGTTTGGGCCCATAAAACCTAACGGCTATTATAGCCGTTAAGTGGACAATGTCCACTCCTCCTCTCTCTCTTTTTTATTTTTTACTTTTTTTTTATTTACTTTTAATTTTTTTCTCTCTTCCCTCATTTTCTATAAATAGGAGTTCTCTCTAATCTTGTAAACATAATTTGAAAGACAATTTTTTTTTCAAAATTTCTCTCTTATCTCTTTCTCTATCTTTGTAATATTTGAGATACTCTTTCTCTTTTATTCTCAATAGAAGAAGTTCTCTTCATTCTTCAATATTGTCCTCTCAATAAATATTTTTTTCTTTCTCTTTTTTGTATTCGATTATATTCATATCTCTCTTTGTCCATATTTAAATTTGTGTTCTAAATTTTTGTAAGGCTCATTTACTAGTATGCGATGGCATGACATGTTTAGGAAAGTTCTGTCTAGTGATAAATACTTGTCTAAGGAAAGAGGTACATAAGCGAGGACATATGAACTCTACCTCTTTTCTGGGAACTTTTCTTGTGCTTCTGCTACAAAACGATCTGGATTGAATTTAAGTGAGAATTACAAATTTCAACAAAATCAAGTGCTACCAATTCAATATTTATTAGGAACACAAAAATCTCAATGCTTTTATTTTGGATTTATGGCAATTGTATATCAAGTCTTTCTACAGATAGATGATGATTTCTTGGGCAAGACCCACGAAATCCTTGTTTCTTTATGAAAAAAAATTGTACAATAATTGGATTAGATTTCAAAAGTTTCTTTTACATTTTACTTTTCTAGGAAGATCCAAATTAATTTTTGAGGGTTAAGATATGAACATATTTCAGTTACCCTTTATTTGGTCTGCTTTACTTTTTGATCTGCTTACTCTGTTATAACTTCTCATCTTTGATGACCATGATTTGCTCACCAACTCATTGTTTGTTTACGGGCACCAGTTGGTATAAACAGGGTATGGAGAAAGAGGAAATTTTTAAAAACTACACATTCAAGACATCCATGCTTGATGATTTTATGTACCATGAAAAAAAAATTATGTGCCATAAGTTCGTGACATTGTCAGGTGGTTTGACAAGTAGAATGCATCAAAAGTCGTACAGTATTGCCTCCAAGACCTCTGTCTTGGTCTCTTCCAATGACATTCCCAGGGTGCACAAAAGAATGAGTTTGCCTCCTCTCCAAATTTATGATCTGCCTCTCTCAGATTGCTCTTTCAAGTGGAACGATCTGCCTCTTTCAAGTGGAACTTGTCTTTCTCAGCCACAGCTAAATCCAATCTCTACAGTATTGCCCCAAGTCTATATGAGCAGTTTTATTACCATAAGGCAGCCACTTTGGAAGAGAAGAATCCACTTACCAGATTTTAGGCCTGAATGTTTAAATGGAACAGTTCTTCAAGCTTATATCTTTGCACCAAATGAGAAAACTAGCATATGTTTAGTTGGTGTCCAAATGATAAATATACTGTGTAATTTCCTCAGTGGAGTGCTTTTAAACTTTCCAAAAACTCAAACATTTTTCATCAATTTTAACGTTTTAAATTTTCAGATACAACCTTAGTAATTCGATGATTTCAAAATTAAATATATGTGCAATGTATTGAAATGTTTACCTGTAATTTCAAAATGTATGAGAGTGCTTCCTCCGCATTTTTCTTCTACTTAAAATGGTTCCTATTAATCTTCATCTTGTCCAAAGTGCAGAGGTTCTGCCTTGGGTTGCAACCATATATGCAGCCGATTAGCTTATTTTGACTGTCCTTCTCCAAAAGGTAAGTATATGTCCAATATAAACTACAAAATGATCAACATCTTACGAACCGTCCTTTGCAGCTTATAATCATGTTTTGACAATGATAAACTTGAAGGAGCTTCTAGATGGTAGGCATCGCGTTAATGAATGTCCAAGATGGAAGAAGGCTAAACAAAAGAATATTAAAATATGTCCAAGATGGAAGAAGGCTAAACAAAAGAATATTAAAATTAATGTATCATTTAACATGAACCGCACAAGCACTAATTTTCTTGAACTAAAACCAGATTATAAAAAACTTAAAAAAAAAAAAAGTTCAAAGGTCAAACCTGATATTGAGATGGAAACTCTGTGTTAGCAAAATTCTTTGATCTGTTTTAGTGTCCTAACACACAAGAAACCCAATAACCTTTTTCAATTTGTTTTTGAGCTTTTGACTAAAATCAGTTAGTATAAAAGTTGGATTTGTTCAACAAATTAATCAAAAAAATTGGGTCTCGGATGCAGGGACTAACCAAATTGAAATTGTTTGGTAGGGATTGAAGATTGATAGAAGCCCTGCAACCTTGATCTCCCTTGTCCTCTATTACATTCTCCCCGAATATGCCAACATGCTATAGACAAGTGAGACTTTGTAACCATTCTGGCAGTGACACCATCTCCTTTATCATTCAGCTGTTAGGGATTTTAAATTGAGAAGAAAGGGGAAGCTGAAGTTGAGGACAACAAAGCAGAAAGAAATGAAGCACTTGCCTGCTGCAGTAGCTTCCAGCTGATCCTCCATCTCCATTCTGAGTTCCTCAACAAATAGATATGGTGGCATCAATGAGAGCAATGGCCAAAATGGATATTGTTGAGAGTTTGCATGTTCTCCCTTCCTCCCCCATCCCTTCAAAAGCAGCATCCAACTAAGTTTGAGTTCTTCAAAGTTGTGGGAAATATGCTTCTTCTTACAACTCTGCTCTCAGGTGCCTTCAAATTTCCTACCTCTTTTGGCAATTCTCTAAAATTAGAACATGTGTGATGCAGAATCCCAAATTAGACAATCTCAACAAATGCTGCATGCCAGAAAATTTACTAAACATATGGTAATTCAACAATAGTAACCAGAACAATAGAAAAAAGATGACAAGAAATAGGACTTGGAGAAGAAAATCAAAAAGAAAATGGCACACCTGCTTTATTCTTAGCACCTCTGCTTCTTCCTGTCAACTTGCAAAAGCTACTTGCCTAAGTAAAGACCAGGACTCTTCTTCAGATAAACCCTTTAATTTGCAGAAGTTACTTATTGTCATAGCCTCTGCAACCTTTACAGATCTTATAGTCACTATTATCTTGCTTCTGCTTGTACCGCCCAGTAACAGATGCTCGAGCTCATGCCACTTTGGGCTGTCTTCACTTCAGACATCACCATAATAAGTACATATACCTTTCCACCTATATTTTCCAGATGGGGCTTTTGCAGTTCTTCCACATGAAGGTTTGCAGGTTTCATATGAGTGGACTCCAGTGTATTTTCAATAATGGCTTTACATCAAAGACATCGGAGATGCACAACCATATGTCGAGCCCAAAATGCTTTTGAAGCTTTTGTCATTGTAAACAAGTTGAGCAAGTATGGTCTTTCTGAGTCCCCCAGTTCCAATAAATGGAACTACTAAGACATTGACATAAAAAAGTAGAATGCAGTAAGAGTTGCACAATCGCCACTTTGTCTTTGTCTCTTCTGATGACACAAGGAGGGGTTGCCCCCCCCCTTCGTGTTGGGTCTCCGAATACATAAGCACATTTTAAAGAAGGAGTGAGTTTTGCGCTCCAGCTCCACTATTCATTATTGTACAGAATTCTTAACTTTCGCCTCCTTATGGGAAGGACGTCAGATTGCTCTTTCAAGTGAAACTTGTCCTTCTTAGCTGCAACTACAACCATTCTCTGCATTATATCCTCAAATCTATGAGCTGTTTATAACAATAAGCCATCTATTTTGGACAAGAGAAGAAAGCCCTGAGTTTCTGCAGCTGGGCTTCGATGAACAAGTCATCCATCTATTCATTGGCATTGTACAGAAGTTCTTTAAGCATTTCAGGCCAGTCCTTGAGCTGAAGGTTCTCCTGCTGCATCAAGGAGCGAAGCTTTGATGGTGGAAAGCATCCTGGAGAGCTTTTGAAGATCATTCTTGAAATGCTGCATTATATCAATCTCACTGTTGGGATCTTGGATGGCAACGGAATCTAATTTCCTCAATATGCTAGTTGCAATGCTTAACAGGATTGATTCAGTCATTTCGCCCTGATAAAGAATGCTAACAAGTCTTGGAACTGAGTTATCTATGCTTTCTCACACATGTAATCTTCAGTTGGTACTCCTCCTGATTCACAACGTAATCTAGGCCTGGATATGTAAATGAAATAGTTGGTCAACCTTATGTATTTGCACTAAATGAGCAAAACCAGTGCTTAGGCTGGTCCACATTCCACAAATATATTGTATGTGTTATTTCATATGTGGAGAGTTTTTATTGTCTTTTCTGTACAGGAAACTTTATTATTGCCCATCAAAGTCAACATTTTATATTTTAATATACAACCTCAATAAATTAGATGTAATTTCAAAATTTAAAGCATACATATGATGTGTTATAATGCTTACCCGTGGTTTCAACATGTATGAAGGTAGTGCCCCTGCTTCTGTTTTCTAGTAAAAATGTAGTCCATTGTTAAGGTCTTCAAGCATCTCATAGTAATGGAGAGAACATTTTTGTTGATGTTCAAAATACTAGGAGGCTCCTTGAAATGTTTTAAATCACACAGTGAAAGATTTTGCAGCTTAACTGAAATCAAAAACATTTTACTCTTTATAAGGTCCCTAATTTCAGTTTTTATTCTCATACTAGCAAATAGAAAGATACCAAATAAACCGGAAGATGCACCCTAATCAACGGCAGCAAAATTGTAGAAAACATGAACATACGTGAATGAAGGTTAGAAGGGTCAAGATAGGATCTGAACTTTGGAGCAGGAGGCGCATTGCAATATCTTGAGCTCGAAGAGAATGAGCATCCGCATAGAGTTATTCCCTGTGGAAATATAAAGAATATAGAATCAATATTAATTTAGTTCAATTCCATAGCACATGGTCAAACTGCATACAAGCAGCATCAGCCAGTCAGCATATAGAAAATCATCACACACTCATAATACAATAATCTTCGTCCTTTATTAAGTACATTGATTAGTTAGGATACAAACATAGATCATATTTCAAGTTTGTCTTTCATTCTAGATACAGAAGACTGCAATATTAGGCACATCAAACAACAAGGCAAGCATTTTGTTGTTGTTAACTGTTTGGAATGAATCATTTTATAAATATTTATGGAAATCTAAACAACAAGAAAGATATAAGGATGACAAATAATATAAGCATATGGCACTGATCCACTCTCAAAAATGAGTGCTGAATGTTAAATATTTATAATATAAGCATACAAAAAACTGCAATATTAGGTACATTGATTAATTAGGATACAAACACAGTTTTACTCTTAGCAAGAACATAGATGACAATAACTAGGTTAAGATTGTACTACTTTATGAACTGAAACCATAAAATATATAAACTTCTTAAGATAGTGCTGAACGTTAAATACAGTGAATGGTACTATAATTTAATCATATATTCATTTATTTAATGCTATAATTTAATCATATATTCATTTATTTAATGCTATAATTTAATCAAATGTTCCTATAAAATAGTATCTCTCTTTTATAAATCGTTTATACAAATGAAATCTCTTTAGTGGCTTTTCATCAATCTTAAAAAGGATTACATAAAAAATATTCTTAGAAAAATAGATCCCTAAAAATGCCCCGGAAAAGTCTCTTCTTTTGTACTAAAAAAACTTACAAGAATTTCTAGTGAATTAAACTTCAATTTTCCCAAATGGACCTATACTCAGTGTTTTATCTTCTTTTGATAGGCAAGGGAAAAAAAGCTTAACCATTAGAAATGATGGATTTTATTTTTAATGGCACCAAATTCAAGAATGAGAAGATCAAATATGATGCCAAATGAATATAAAAAATACTATAAATTAGAAAATCATTAATTAAAAAAGTTAAAAAAAAAGCACAAATGTAGACGGAGAGAGACGGATATAAGAATGGTAAATGTCATAAATCTCATCAAAGGATGGAATTGACAATTTATGAATATTGGTAATTTAATGCGGAGAAAACAAGAAGAGCAATTTCAATGTCAAAACATAACATATACCTTTTTTCCAAGATTTTGGTTGAAAGGCACAAAATGCAACGAGATGAGCTCCTCCGCCTCTTCCTCCAATTTTTCTTCAACTGATGACATAATGATCTGATGCCAATTGTAAACGTTAAATTTCGCAAGGATGTAAAAGTTTCACAAGGATGTAATCTCTGATAAAAGTTAAATTATGAGATGAGCACAAATGTGAATGTCATAAACCTCATTAGAGGATGGAATTGACAGTGGCAATTTATGAATATTGGTAATTCAAAATGGAGAAAACAAGAAGAGCAATTACAGTGTAGAAACATAACATCATACCTCTTTCCAAAATTTATGTAAAGGCCCAAAATGCAATGAGTCGAGCACCTCCACCTTATTCCAATACCTTATTCCAATACCTACGTAGGGTAGGAGGGATAAGCGGGGCCAATACTCACCTCCCTCCTCGCATTTGGGCTTTAGTTCTGGACAATTCCCGATGCGTAACATCAAAAGCGATGGAGGCAGTGCTTCCATCGGCAAAGACTGAAGCTTTGGGCAATCGTAGATCCAGAGTTCAGTGAGAGATGTGAGATTTAGGAAGACAGCGGATGACAGTGACTCCAAATTTGAGAAATTTAAGATGCCGAGAGTGGTTAGAGTGGGAGGAAGCAGAGATTGAGACTCTTGTGCTGCAAATGGAAAGCAAACCTCATCTCCGAATCCGCCATATAAGGCCAAGTTTGTTAGAGAGGGCAATTTGTGGGGGGCCCACTCATCCCGCATTTGCTTCCCCACCTTGTTGCAGTCCCCAAAAGCAAGGAGTCGGAGGCTGGGCGGCAAACCTCCTTCAGGAAGGGACACTAGATTATCACACATCAGAACACACAGATATCGAAGGGAAGTGAGATTTTGGAGGTTACTGGGCAGGTATTTCAGATTCTTGCAATTACCGATTAGAAAAGCTGTGAGGTTGGGGGAGGGCAATCCAGTTTCTGGAAATGATTCTATGCTCTCACATCCATCTATTACTAAAATAGTGAGATCGGTACAGAGACATTTCGGGAAGCTTTTGAGATTTGGATAATCCCAAAATTCAATACGGTCAAGGGAAGTGGGACCGAGTAGCATCTCACTGATCCACTCTAATTTTCTGCAATTCCAAATCTTAAGCGTCTTAAGGGTGGAGGGCAGGACACAACTTGGAAATGATTCAAGCGATTCACAATTGCTTATGTCCAACACTTGCAATTTACTGTTGCTGCTAATAATTCCATCTGGTAAAGTCCATAGATTTTGGCACCGAGCAATGTAAAGCTCCATAAGGGAGGTCATTTGAAATATCCTTGACATTAAAAAATCTTAGTTCACGCAGAGATGGAAGCATTGAAAGTCCGGGCAATTTGTAATTCTCAGATGCAATAGCGACTTGATACCAACTGGGAGAGACCAACTAACCCATTTTGGCATATTTTCAAACTCCAATGTCTTCAAGGATGGAAAGTGCCCACCATGTGGAGAAGCCTCTCCGTATAACTCTCTTCCAATTGTTTCAACTTCTAACATGCCTTCAATTTTTACTTCTTCTAACTGAGGTAGTCCACCGAGTGATGGCAACGACTTGCATCTTTTGCAATTGACAAGAGAGAGTTTCACCAATTTTGAATATGAGGAATCCCCGATCCAATTTGAGAAAGTCAAGCCACTATAACCATTAATTACTAACTTTCTCAACATCTTGTGCGGTTCCAACAAATTAAGAATCTTCTTTGTATTTTCAGTATTGTTCAAACTGCAAACCCATTGCAATTCTAATTCCTTAATATTTTTCTTATCTTTCAAATTGATGACAGCAACATCTTCAATATCATTCACTTTATCTAATCTTGAAATCATAAGACTATCTGTCAAATGATGCAGCATTTTTAACTCCCTCAAACGTAAAGTATCATCTTCACCCACAACAAATTTTGTAAATTTTCGAAGAAATTTCAAGTTAATTATATGAGGTGGCAATTCTTGTAGTTTAGGTGTATCTGTGATATCAAGATGACGAAGATTAGTTAGATCTATCATCCTCAAAGGTAATTGCTGAAGATACCTGCAACCTTTTAGTATCAAAGATTGTAAAGAGTGAAGACCACATAAAAACTCAGGTAAAACCTGGATTTTAGTATAGGATAAATTGAGGTATCGAAGGTACTTTAAATCAATAAGTGAACTTGGCAACTCATGAATTTGATAAGAACTCAATGAAAGCACTCTTAAGTACCTTAATTGTGACAACAAATCATGCAACAACTTCTTGTTAATGAAATGACGGCTACGCATATCCTCAATTGGCAACGCTAGCAATGTTCGCAATCTTTTTGTATTTTTGAAGGCTGTAAACTTCTTGTTCGGCTCATACATATAGCGAGGATATGACATATGACGGGCTGTTGCTGCATTTGTACCTGCATCCATCACTTCCTTATCCTCCATCCTGAAGCAAACTCTTCCAGCAAATATGTGAGCTAAATCATGGATCAGATCGTGCATTACAAATTTTGTAGCTTTGGAACCTGATAGTTGAAAAAATGATCTTGATAATAGGTCTTGAAAATACTCATGACCTAAGTCTTCCATTTGCTTCTTCACATTTGGCTCCCCAAGAAATCCTTCTGCCATCCATAGCAAAATTAACTCCTCTTTATCGAATTCATAATCTTTTGGAAAGATTGAGCAATATGCAAAACACTGTTTCAAATGGGAAGAAAGATAGTGGTAGCTCATTCCTAGAGCTGGAATAATCATTTTGCTCATTGAACTAGTCCATAATGAACTGTCATACACTTCTTCCCACTTCACTAGATCTTGATTGCGTAAAAGGCTGCCAAGTGTCTTTGCTGCTAATGGCAAGCCATCGCACCTTGTTACCAATTTTTCACCAATGACTTTAAGATTCTTGTGTGCACTAAAATCTTTGGCTCCTAATGCATGTCGAGCAAATATGGACAAACATTCATCAAATTTCAGCAAATTCAAATGATAAGTTGAAGTGTTACATGTAATTGAGGCAACCCTTGCACTTCGAGTAGTGACAATAATGATAGATCCCGGACGCCCTGCTTTGAATGGAATAAGTAAGTTTTCCCATTCTTCGTAGTTCTCATTCCAGATGTCATCTAAAACAATTAGAAATCTTTGCCTAAAGATTTTCTCCTTTAATGTCTCTTGAAGGAGATTGAGATTATTAACATCACTTGCATGTCTGTCCACCTTTTGTAAAATTGCTTTTGTTACTCCAAAAATATCAAATGTATCAGAAACACAAGCCCACGCCCTCAGATCAAAATGTTGTTCCAGACTTTTGTGATTGTAGATGCATCTAGCGAGGGTTGTTTTACCAATGCCCCCCATGCCAACTATGGGTATGATGAGGGTTTTCGAGATAGGTGCTTCCTTTCCTACAGAACCTTTCAACATCTCTTGTTTGTTAATGATCCGAGAGCCAGATCCTCCCATGCCAAAGACAGGATTCACATGTCCTTCAGCTTCAGTGGTTTCACTCAAACCCATCAACTTGAGTATTGCAATCACATCTTGTTCTCGGCCAACAACTTCAGGGGAGTCCAGCAAAGAGGTTGTCTCCAACCTCTTATTGATTATGCTAGACCTGACTCCACACTTGGCTTCCAACCCCAAATCGCTCTTCTGCTCTTCAATATCTTGAAACCTTGCGGTGATCATCTTGATCAGAGGTAGCATGTTCAGCAATTGACGGCTTCTAGTTGCAGGATCTGATGAGGAGTTGTTCTGTTGTTGCAGAGCTTCGTAGTCAAAGTCATCCAGCGCATCGTCCGCATCATAAGCCAGGAGTAGAAGATCATCCATCCACCTTTTTACTTCGATATCATTCATCTGCTTCTCTTCAGCATCACCTAGCACAAGCTTGATCTTCCGCAACATTGACCTCCATTTCCTGAGCTCAGAGTCGAATCCCTCTTGAATAGAAAAGTTCATGAGCGGCCCAGGAGCCAACTTATCCAGTAGAGATTGAAGATAAGCAGTTAAAAGCGGCTCCCCCATGGCTAAAATCAAGTAAGAAGTAACAGCAAACAGAGGCTCAGAAAGCAGAGAAAGAGAACAAAGACCACAAGAAAGTAGATAAGAAAGATAGGCGGGGGAAAGCTCTAATGGTTATTCACTCATCTTGTTGTGTGGGTCTGTGTTTACGTACAAACAAGTCAAACTTACATAAATCACCGAGTTGTATTTATTGTAATTTCAATATTATTCTAGCAGTGGTTATAGCAATGAATGGCCGCCATTTGGAAAAGAATAAATTTTTATATCATTTGTTATTCAATATAATAATTATTGATATAATTAGAATTTTAATTTTTTTCAACTAAAAGAAAACATTGACTTACTTTTAAATTTTACAATTTTAGCAAAATTTTTTTATTGTAGAAAAATATATTATAAATAAATAAAACTCAATTGAGATTTTAAATAGTGCTTGATATGAATAGTATTAAGTTTTTTATATTTATATTATTAGATTTTTATGTCTATTGAAAATATGTTTTTGTATAAACTTCTTTTTGTGTTCATCCAAAATATGGTTTTGTATAATTTTATATTGCTTTTGTTTTTTATACTAAATGATTTTGAATTCGACAAACCAGGGTTATTACATTGACTAGGTAGATAAAAAGACTCAACTTTTATCTATGCAATTTTATTTTATTTTTTAATTAAGCTATTTTTTTAAATGCATAAAAACTAAAATAAAATATTTTTATAATTATTATATTAATTATTTTTTATTAAAAATTATCTAAATCTCGATTTTATAAAATCCACATACTCCTCACATAAAATATCATAAAATTATCAAGATCGACAGGTAAAATTAGTACACTAATATTTTATGAGTTTACAAGATGAGAAAATAAAACAATATTTTTTATAAACATTATCCGATAATTACATTAAATTCGTTTAAATTTAGTTTGAGTTGAGTTGGCCGTGGGGATTTCTTTTTCTCCACTCTGAATGCTTTATTATGCTTGTTTCAACCATTGCTATAATGGCCACTATGGACAAGTGGTCAGCTGTTGGTAGAGCGTGTTAATTACTTGACGTAGGAGGGACGTGTTGACCCAAAACGCAAGGCCCTTAGCGTTACCTGACAAACACATATGGCCTGGCATTTTCTCAAAGAGCAAGAGCCACAAAAATTTTCAATTATATATAACTTAAAAAAAAAAAAAACTGAAATTATAAAGAAAAACTTAAAATAGACTTTGGGCTGCTACCTGGCTCGAGCTTTCGATGTGGCAAAATATTATTTGTGAATCCCAGTAGGCACAGATCGTAACCTGTTTGCTCATCTCTGAATTCCCACCGTCGATAAGTGCGTATTCCAACGGTTCTTACTCATCTCCCCAAAATAAAAAACACACATTCTTCTTGTATGATTTTGAACCACCTCCAAATTTTCATTCTCTCGCCTCGCTCTTACCTTTATAAATGCTCTCTCCGTCTCACTTCTCCTCCCCCACAAAAACTCTCTCTGTGGATTCCATTGTCTCTCTCTCTATCCGAGCAAACCGCGTTTTAATAAGCCATTTGGAACTTAACTATATACTCAGGTTTGAGCCTCCGTAGGAACAAAAAAAACCCTTAGGAGACCTCTTTTCTAGCGGGTCCAATAATAGGACGATTCAGATTAGTGATAATATGAGATTTTTTGAATTTATTATTGATATTATGATTTGAAATTGAATTCTTTAATACCCTAATGGTTGTTTTTATTAGTTTTTATTTTTTAAGAGATTGAATTTGGAGACTTGGAGCAAAATGGACTTAATGAAGGAATTTTGGGACAAATTGGACTCAAACCATTTTATTGAGCTTTGAAGAAGAGAAGAGCTTGAATTTTAGTTTTGGAAATTTTAGTTGAATTTTTATTTTTAGTAGGAATAAAATTTTATATTTTACTTAGTGGGAAGACTTCTAACTGATTTTGAAGTTTAGAGGGAAGGAAAGTGATATTAAAAATTTCACATTACTATTTTTCAAGAAGAGAGTGAATGCTATATATGCTCCTTTAGAGATTCAAGAGAGACTATCACTTTTTCTACGACTTAAAAAAAAAAGGGTCGGCTGCCCTTCAATTTTTCACAAGCAGACTATTGCATCTCCAGGAAGTCAAAAGAGTCACGGTTGCTCATATTCACCATTAGGTTAATTTTTTTTTTTTTCTTTAGGATCATTATTTTTTTTTTTAATTTCCTTGTGTTGATACTTTCCATCATGAGTAACTAGTTTTCTTATTCTGATTCAAGGAAAATTTTAATCGATTGTTTTTCATTGTGAGGTTATGTTTTAATTTAATTTCTTACCTTTTATTCAAGTATTCGTTGATTCTTGATTTATTTATAAGGAAATCTAATATTGGTTAATTTAACAATTTAATTCAATATTAGTTTTTCTATTGCTATCCAAGAATTTAGTAATCCGTAATTGTCATGAAAAAATGATACAAGTAGTAATTAGGTTATTTTTGTTTATGAGTCTTTCACTGGTATTCATATGACCTAGGGAATCAATTGAACAAAATTAAATAATTGCAGCTATCCCAATTATTTATATTTTGGTTTAACTGTTTTCACAGAATTTAATACTATCATATATTGATATGGAACGCTATCGTACCCAGTCGGTTAATGATAAGTTTCGATTGGATGTTGGTTTTGGTCGATTAAATTAGGAAAACCCAAAATTTATTACGGTTATCCTAATAAATCTAAGGTTAAATGCTTGAATTGTAAGAATAATATTTTTAACCAATGATCAATGATACAATCGAATATATGAACCCTTGGAACAATATTTGGTAGATTAAATTTCTTCCTTAAATTTTAGTGTTTCCTATTATTGATTTATTTCTTAATTTTAGGTTATTAATTTTTATTTTAGTAATTTTCATTTTAGCAATTTATTCTAAAACCCCCCATTTTTATTTTTTTCACTTAACTATGAGGTTGAATTAATTAGTTCTCATGGGATTCGATCTGGTACCACTATTGCTATAGTTTGTTATATTGAGGGAATCAGTATTAATTTGAGGGTTTTGACAACCCAACAAAATTTTGGCACTGTTGTCGGGGAACTATTTTGATTTCTTAGTTGTATTTTCTTTATTATTTGTGTTGCTGACATCTTTTATTTTATGATCCGTTCTTCTTAAGAAGGTGAATTAGAATATTCCTGAAATTGAGAAAACTGCTTGCCGATTGAGAAAGGAGGCCAAACAGAGGAAAGGTAAGTTACGTCGAAAGCCAATTTTTGACACTGATCTGACAATTTGTGATAGGTTTATTTTTGAAAAAGAAGAAGAGGAAAGATGGTCGATCGTGAGAACTTAGAAGGAATTGGCTGCACCCAATCTGAATCAACAATTCTTATGCATCGAATACCCAACTCTTGAGGTAGCATTCGAAGTTAAGTTTGGTTTGATTCACTTACTTTCTACTTTTTGTGGTCTTCCATATAAGAACCCACATAAACATTTGAAGGAATTCCACGTTGTCTATTCGAGCATGAAATCTCAAGGTGTGATCGAGGAACAGATTAAGTTGAGAGCCTTCCTCTTTTCCCTAAAAGATAAGGAAAAGGACTGGTTGTACTACCTACCTCTGGGTTCGATAAATACATGGAATGAGATGCAGAGATTATTTTTGGAGAAATTTTTCCAGCATCTAGGGCTGCCAACATTCGAAAGGAGATATATGGGATCAGACAAATTGGCAGAGAAACACTATATGAGTACTTTGAGTGGTTCAAACAACTCTGTACTAGCTGTCCACATCATCAAATACCGGAACAGCTCTTGATTCAATATTTCTATGAAGGACTTCCACCCATGGATAGGAATATAGTAGATACGGCCAGCGGAGGAGTTTTGGTAAATAAAACACCTGAAGAAGCCAGACAATTGATTACAAATATGGCAGAAAAATCTCAACAATTTGGGTTGAGAACTGATGGAGTTACTGAACGTGTCAATGAGGTAAACCACTCTCACCTTAAAAATAAAATTTTGAATTGACTGCTTTGGTTCGTCAGATGACTGTAGGGCAAATACATGCAACCAAAGTCTACTGCATATGCTCGATGCCCGGACATCTTATGAATATGTGTCCATTTGGATAATTAAGTAAACTTATGGTAATATCATACTATGTTTTGATTCTGAGAGTATTAAAAAAAAATTTCCCTACACACTTTGAGTGCATAGAGTGATTTCCTTGTGAGAGTATTGGATCTTGATGCATTAAATTCTAATGAAATTATTGAGTTTGATGAAATGTCTATATTTTCTTTTAAAATTTATTAAATTATGATCACTTATTCTCTGAATTGTTTTGGCTTGAATGGTTCAATATGTGCTGCTTGAGATTGTTGAATGATAAAATGAAGGAAGGGAAGGAGTGAATAGGAGAATGGTTGTGTGACATTGGTATAGTGAATGCTTGAGGATAAGTATTGGTTTGATGTGGGGAAATTTGATAACATGAGATTTATTAAATTTATTATTGTTATCATGGTTTGAAATTGAATTGTTTAATACCCTAATGATTGTTTTTATTGGTTTTTATTTTTTAGAAGATTGAATATGGAGACTTGGAGCAAAATAGGCTTAACGAAGGAATTTAGGAGTAAATTGGACTCAAGGCATTTTATTGGGCCTTGAAGAAGAGAAAGACTTGAATTTTAGTTTTGGAAATTCTAGTTGAATTTTTATTTTTCGTAGGAATTCTATTTTTAGTAAGAATAAAATTTTGTATTTTACATAATGGAAAGACTTCTAATTGATTTAAAAGTCTAGATGGATTAAAAGTCTAGAGGAAAGGAAAGTGATACTAAAAATTTCATATTACTATTTTTTCAAAAAGATGATGAAGGCTATATATACTCGTTTAGGAATTCAAGAGAGGACATCGCTTTTTCTACAACTCCAGAAAAAAAGGGGTCGGCTGCCCTTCAATTTTTCACAAGCAGGCTATTGCATCTCCAGGAAGTCAAAAGAGTCACGGTTGCTCATATTCTCCGTTAGGTTAAATTTTTTTTTTTTTCTTTAGGAACATTATTTTTTTTTATTTCCTTGTGTTGATACTTTTCAGCATGATCGACTAATTTTCTTATTCTGATTCAAGTGAAATTTTAATCAATTGTTTTTCATTGTAAGGTTATATTTTCATATAATTTCTTGCCTTTTATTCAAATATTCATTGATTCTTGATTTATTTCTAGGAAAACCTAATATTGGTTAATCTGATAATTTAATTCAATATTAATTTTTTCATTGTTATCCAGGAATTCAGTGATCCGTAATTATCATGAAAGAATGGTACAAATAACAACTATGTTATTTTTGTTTATGAGTCTTTTACCGGTATTCATATGATCTAAGGAATCAATGGAACAAAATTGAATAATTACGACTATCCCAATTGTTTATATTTTGGTTTAACTGTTTTCACAGAATTTAATACTATCATTATATTGATATGGAATGCTATCGTGTTCAATCAGTTAATGAAAAGTTTCGATTGGATATTGGGTTTGGTTGATTAAATTAGGAAAACACAAAATTTATTATGGCTATCCTAATAGATTTAAAGTTAAATACTTGAATTGCAAAAATAATATTTTTAACCAATGATCAATGATGAACCCTTGGATCAATATTTGGTAGATTGAATTTCTTCCTTAAATTTTAGTGTTTCTCATTATTGATTTGTTTCTTAATTTTAAGTTATTAATTTTTATTTTAGTAATTTATGTTAAAACCCCCATTTTTATTTTTTGCACTTAACCAAGAGATTGAATTAATTAATTCTTGTGGGATTCGACCTGATACCACTATTGCTAGAGTTTGTTGTATTGGGGGAATCGGTTTTAATTTGAAGATTTCGAGAATTCGACTAATTAATCGATGTAAAACTCCAGATATCAGACGGTACTATACCCAAAAAAAAAAGCATTTGGAAATGTTAAGGCCGATATTCAATATTATAAATTATTGATGTAATTAGAATTTTATTATTTTTTAAATTAAGAGATAAGATTGACTTTGCTTGTTGAATTTTACAATTTTTAGCAAAATTTTTTGTATTGTAATTAAAAATATACTATAAATAACTAAAACTCAATTGAGATTTTAAATAGTGCTTCATACGAATAGTATTAAGTTCTCTACGTTTATATTATTAATTTTTTTTATGTCTATTAAGAATATGGTTTTGCAGAAACTTTAATTTTATACTTAATTTATTGTATTTATTTATGTCAATTAAGATTTTGTGTTATCACAAAATATAATTTATTGAAATTAAAGAAGTTCGAAAATTAAATTTTGAATAAACTTTAAAAAAAAACTTTTTTGAGCATAACCGGCCAGGTAAAGCTCAAAGCCACAACACAAACACTAGTATAAGAAATGTGCATAGCAATAGCATAGTATACATCTCGGTAATGAAAATTACATGCACAAAACACATATTACCAATACAATCACAATTCGAACAGCCATGATAAATGAAAAAATAAAAGAGGGAACCTGCGTCAGCATTTGAGGATGATACAGATCAAAGGACAAATCCAAGAAACCTAAATAGGGCTTCATATAAATGGGATTAATTATTAAATTCTTTTTATTTATATTGTTATTTTCATTGAAATATTGCTAAGGTTACTGAAAATATAAAATAAATTTAATTGCGTGGGTAGATAAGGTTGGCAACTTTATGAAGCAACTAATTTGCATATTTTGCAGTGTACCTATTTGAAAATATCGAAAATCAAACTCAATTAAAATTAAATAAAAGTTTTAATATAAAAAATATATTATAATAAAAAATCGATTATATTCATATTGTGAAAAGTTTTTATGATCACTAGAACTATGTTTTTAATTATGGTGTTAAGGGTTTAACTTATCCCACATCATGCACTTTCTTGGTAGCCTCTGCAATGATTATCTCTAACTCTCAATAAATTTATCTTCTAACCTTAATTTGTTTAAAAATAATTTCTTTAACAAGAGCCTTAACATTGTACTTTAGGTTGCTAGATATTCCTAAGAAAATCTCTAATATAGGGTCTTAAATTTTATATAACTAGGTTTAAATTCATGCAAATCCTAACCCTCGAATATTTGACAAAATCTTGGCTTTTGATTCGGAAGAGAACCAGCAGCCAATATCATTGGCACTTTCCATAACAGCTCCAACATGAAGAGAATCAACAGGCACTAACTGCTCCTTCAAACTTGATTCAAGATATTCAAAGTCAACTCAATCACCTCTCCTTCATCAATAATGACTCTTTCCATTCCAAGTGTAACGACTCCTTCCTCTTCTAAGTCTACTACAGCTCATGAGACTCTAAATAATATCATAAGGAATGCAACATTATCTCTAAAATATATTTAGCATATCTTGCCTTGTTTAGTTCTGTCTTACATATCTTGTCTTGTTTAGTTTTGTGTATAAATAATCTCTTGTACTCTTGGTACATAGTTAATGGGATGAGAATTATCTTCTTTTCATAAATTCTTTAGATTCAAAATCATGCACAGTCCTATCCCTTAAAGTACCTTAATTAAGAAAATAATAGCATGAATAATTATTTTCTCTCTCCGTAACTTGTTTCTTTCTCTGCTTCTCCTCTTGCCAAGGTTTCTCACTCTCATGTCTCTTCCTTTCTCCATAGTCGTGTTTCTCTGTCTCAACCCCCTCTTTACTTCTCTCTATCCCTCTCTGGCTTAACACTCTCTGCCGTATAGTCATCTCAAGCTTGACTGCTTTTCGTCCACCAATGTCGCAAACACTCCACAGATATTCAAGTTTAGGAGGCTATTTCTTCTCTAGCCCACCTCATAGGATGGGATACAGCCTCATGTGGATATCATTTGGGGATGTTTTTATGGATCTAAATTCTTGTTTGAAAAACACGCATATTATGCATCAAATTTTTGTTTTTCTTATCGATTATATATTGTAAATATGCAATACTTATTTTCATTTTTTACTAAAATTTCATGATATTCTCCCTATTTTTAAATTTTAGACTCGGTGAGGTGGAGTATAACAAATCGACGGATCGCATTTCTAACACCGACCACTAGGATAGCGAGTTTAAGAAAACCTGTGGTAAGGACTCAATGTAACCTTATCCGATACATCAAAAATTCTAGACAAGATGAATATAATATTATTGAGTCCGATCTTTTACACTACATTCCCCTTAATTTTGCAGTTCCAAACTTATGACCCTACACTAAATTTTATGCATACAAAAGACTCTCCTTTTTGTTGAACATTACATTGTTGGGCATCACTATTTATACTTTGTATATTAAAATAGAAGAGACAATAAGGCACTAACAATTGGTGAAAAGGTATTGCAAATAGTTATGTATCATTGCAAAATAAGTACATAAAAATAGGACACTTATGTGACCTGCCTTGTTTTCTAAAAGTTTATCAAGCATGAAACGTTATTATTGCCAAAGGTAAAGGGACTACAAGGAAATACAATGGCCAAGCTTAGAAACATCCACATTCTAGTGCATGAGTTGTAATTTCCATTGCAAATACAATGCCAAGTTTAGAAACATCCACATTCTAGTGCATGAGTTGTAATTTCCATTGCAAATACAATGCCAAGTTTAGAAACATCCACATTCCTCAAAAGTAGTTGGGATTTACAAGGAAGGCAGCCATCTGCCGCTCTCCAAATGAAATTAGTAACCTTTGGAGGCATAGAGAGGTGCCAAATATGATGCCAAATTCCCATTCTCATACTTAAAGGAAGCTGATCAATTAATAAAGTATCCCTCGAATTAAAGAGTTCTGCAATTAAGCCCTTGTTTGAATTACGACCATCATCCAACATTAACTGATTAACAGTACAAGATTCATAACCATCTTTTAACACTAGATGTGGGAGACAGATTTACTATATTAGGTAGCTAAGGTGCTTTCCAAATGGAAATAGAATTCCCTTCCCCTACTCGTCATCAAATCTGTTGTATTAAAAAAGGCCGAGTTGCCAATAGATTCCTCCATGCATAGCGGGGAGTGTGACCCAAATTAGCTTCAAGAAAAGAGCTTATGGGATAATTATGTGTTTGGAAGATCTTGGACAGAAGAAAATTTGTGTTATCAGTCACCAACCTTGCTTCCCAAAGTAGAGCTAAATTAAATTCATGAATGCCTTTGATTCTCAAACCACTAACACCCTTCCTCCCACACAAACGGCTTCGCCGCATCTAGTTGATACCTTGATGATTTCCACGATTTGAGCCCCACCGAAAGGACTTCATCATTTTCTCCAGTTCCCCATAGACATTCATAGGCTGCAGATAGATGCCCATTGTATAATTGGTGCATTTGAAAATTTATCACATACATAGATCTGTCAATTTTCTAATATCGCTTGTGAGGTCATCATTGTGCCAATGTGTAATCAATTTAGGCTGATGTGCAAAAAACTTGCTTAGAAGTTAGTGTGTTTAACGAAGTTAGGCTCAATGTGTGATAGTTGCCTATGATAAGTATTTCATCTGGGGCTTAACAAAGTGAATGGTGTTTTCAAATTTTCAACTTCATCTGATATATCCGATTGGGTTTGTGAAGTATAGATTATAGATATCTTTTTTTAAAAAAAAAAAAAAAGAAAAAAGAAAATTCCTTTAGCAGAAAAAGGCATGTACAAAGGCTTTAGTGTACATTCTAATAGAGTAAGAATTCTTTCATTTGTTCTATAAAATAAAAGTAGGACGAAGTACAATGAAATTTTCAAGAACAACGTATTTGGTTTTACTTTTAAGAAAATTTTCTTTTCATATAATATCACTTATTTCGTTTTACTCTTTTAAATAAATTATCAAATACATTTGGTTTTACTTATTTAGATCAATCATAGAAACATATATCTATTTATTACTTCTCTAAAATTTGTTCTTATTATACAATTTCACCAATTTCATTTTAGCCATTTAAATCAATCATCGATTTTGTTCCTATTTGTGAATTCTCTAAAAATTGTGCTTATAAAATATTATGATTGCTTCTCAAGTGTATTGTGTCCAAACAGTCTTGGGCTATTGATCTAACAAAATTCTTCCTCAGCACTCAAAAAATTATTTTTTTTGATTTCTTGGACCCTAATATTTTTTTGATTGATTTACACAAAATAGATTTGGATCAGAAGATTTATTATCTGAATATTTAATTTGTTTTTTCATAGTTAAATTTTGATTGGTTCGTATCAATTTGTTTGACATATTATGAATTTTTGAGGCATGTTTTTGGTGAGAGTAGAGAAAAATTTTATCAATTCAATGCGTTGATGATCAGTAGCTTTAAATTCAAATCCTAATTTATTATTGTAGTTTCATAAATTTTCTGAGACTTGTTTGGTGAATTTAGTAATAAAAGGTATGAATCCTTGTTTAATTTCTATTTTTTTTTAAAAAAAAAATTATTCAAATTCAAATCATGTTTTTGTTCTACAAAGTTGATTTGTTGTTACATTTTTTTTTTTCATTTTAGTTTTACAAATTTTTTGGGGATATTTTTTTTGGTAATTTTAGGTGTAATGGTATATCTATAATCACTTAGTATTTAGTTTCCTTTTGTTTTATTTCTAAAAATTCAAATCTTATGCGCATCTTTGTTTAATTTTTATTTTATTTATATATAAATTTCAATGAACAAATTATTATTATTATTATTGTTGTTGTTGTTGTTGTTGTTATTGTTGTTGTTGTTGTTGTTATTATAAATGATAAAGAATTTGAATGGATGCCAATTGGCTTTTGATTTTTCTAGATGACTTTTGATTTTTGAGTTAATATATTTAATGAAGGTAACCTTTCATTGTATGACTTTTGTTACACTTAATAAGAGTGACATATTGTATTACTTCCAAGTGTCTATAAATCGGCTCTATTGTCATCTCATTTGTGTAGAAAAATAACAAGAGAAATAAAAATCTTATTATCTCTATTCTTTCTAATATATTCAAGTTTTCCCTTTTGACTTAGATTTTATTTTTGCACTATTTCAATTTTTACTTGGGGCATATCAAATTGTGGTTTCGAAAAATCAAAATTTTATAATACGTTACTAGCACGAGTTACTCAAGTAGAAGAATTGATGAATTTCATCACTTTCAACTCTTAAAATTTCGATTTGGCTAAGATAATATTCATTTGACATGAATTTTGTTTATAATATTTTATATGATAGAAATGTTCTATGAATTATTTTATGGTCATATAAAGTTGTCAATATACAAATGATTCTCCCGAAGAGATATCATTTTTTTTATGAGAATTGGTACTCTTGAAGAGTTGTGAATTTACATTAATTGTTACCGAAGTGCCATAAATTAAATTGCTTTTGAAGAGCCACGTAATACATCGTTAGTCCTTCCAAAGAGCCATATCATGAATTTTAAAATATTCTCATTTTTATCGATGTTCTAGAAAAATCACAATTCTTGTTAATCCGCAGTGCTCCTGAAGAGCCATGGTTTATAAATTTACTTATAATTAAAATTTTATATGAATAATTTTATATAGCATACGATATTTTTAGTGCCTTTTCTTTTGTGATAATAAGTGTAATCATAGTTCATGAATTGGTTTAAATTTTTAATTGAAATAAGTATTTTTCTAACTATTTTTTTTTCTCCTAATAGTTATTGGCAATGCAATCATCTGGTTGACATCAATATGATCTTGAAGGTTCTCCTAAAGAAGCTTTAATTATTTTAACACTTGTACACTATTGCTATTATAACCCCTTGTCTTTGAAAGCGGCTTTACTCTATTTAAAATACCTTAACCTAATTGATTGGTAAAATGATAAATTGACCAACAATGTCCCCTTAGGTATTCTAATATACCCAAAAATGTGAAATAATTGATTTGAGAAATAATATTATCATCACAAATTAACTTTCCATATTTTATTTTGATTGAATCTCATTGTATGTGAAATAATTGATTACTTTCGATATATGAAATATTTAAGAAATTTCAAAGGAATAATTATATCATGAATTTGAACAATTTTAAATTTTGATCATTTAATATGATTGATGTTATTGTTTTATTAGGGGTAAATGCTATTTAAAAATTGAATTTATAAAGAAAATCATATTATTATTATAAATATTAGTAAAATAGTCATATTTATGTATTTATATGACTTGCATATATATTGATTTATTAGAAAGTAATGATATAAATATTTATATATCATATATTTGATTTAATTCTTTTGAATATCAATTATTCATCCATTCCCTGAAGTGAATGTAATAAGATGTAATTATTTTTATGAATATAATCATCGATATTGGCCAATGTTACAATGTAAATATGGTCGAGATAGTGATCATTTTTATGGCAGTCATTCTTAGAATATATCTTACTACCTAAAGTGGGATAAATGACAAATGACAAAAATGATCTAAACAGAAAAATGTGGATAGCATGTGACTACTGATGTGGGATGAATGGACATTGGTACACAAAAGTATCTTATTAACTTTTTATCAAGTCATATTGAAAGAAAAAGATAAACATATGTGGGCAATTCTTTTTGGATAAAAAATTTTGACCCTGATAATATTTTTTGAGAGCCTAACAAATTTGTCTCATTTAAATATTAGTGATTTTTTATAATGATGATATAAATGTATATTTATTTTCTGATTATTATTTATTACAAAACTTCATTATTTATTTATTTCATGAAAATTTATGGATATTATTGCATCCAACATCGAAGATGAGGATTTCTGTCTTATAAACAGTGCTACTACATATACAATCCTCAAAAGATACTTCTCTCATCTTAATATGGAAAAGCAAAACATAGATACTCTATTTCGGTAGTACAACCTTGATTACAGGCTCCGGAAGAGAAAATATTTTACTACTAGGAGAAGCGAATTTTATGATCAGTAATGCAATATTTTCACTCAAAAAACCATAGAAATTTATTGAGTTTTCAAGGATATTCATATAATACCGACACTGCGGTGTCCGTACTAATATTCCTGTTTATGAAATTAAATAAAATATTTCTCAGTTTATATATAGAGAGAGAAAATTTTAATTATATTGATTTTCGGTTTTGAAGTATGTAATTTGAATTTTTGGTATATTTAAAATATCCGTGCTTTTGATTCAAAGTACATCTAATTTTGATAAAGATTAGAACTTTAAATATAAAGTGAGCATAAATATATATATATGAATAATTATTTAATTATTAATTTATTTATTTTCTTATCTATTTATTTATAAATTGTTTTATAAAAAATATATATATTAAATAATAATAATAAAAAAAAAAAAAAAGAAAAAAGGAAACGGGTTAGGGTTAGAAAACCCTAACCCTTTTCCCACTCTTTCTCTCCCTCTCTCTCTTTCTCCCCGCCGCCGCTCTCTCTCTCGCCTTCCTCCACCGCACACCGTCGCTGCTCCACCGTCGCCACCACCCACATCCACCACCACTCTCTCTCTCTATCTTTCCCTCTCGGTTCTCTCTTTCTGCTCTCTCTCTACCTCTCGCTGTGTCTCACCCTCTCGATCTCTCCCTCCCGCTCGATCTCACTTGTTCCGCCTCTTTCCACCGCCGCTCTGCCACCATCAACCTCTATCGCTACCTCCCTTCTCTCTCGATCGCTCACCCTCGGCCCCTCTCTCTCTGTTTCTCACTCTCTATCGCGCAATCTCTCTTTCTCTGTCGCGCTATCTCTCTCTCCCTCCCGTGAGTTCTCTCTCTCTCTCTCTCCATACGCGCGCGACTACAGCGCGCGACAACCCCCTCCTGTGTGTGCCAGCGCGCGACAGCCCCCTCCTACGCGCGCGCCAGCACGCGACAGCCTTGCACGCCCGTGCAGCGCGGGATAGCTCCAGCGCGCGCTAGCCCCTGCGCGTGCGACAGCTCCTGCTCGCGCGACTGCAGTGCTCCTTCCCTGCTCGCGAGCCTTCTGCCACCCTCGTAGAGCCCAAGTCGATAGCAGCAGCAGATTTTGAAAACCTAGGTCGCGATTTCCTGCGATCCCTTTTCCATGTAGGTGAAGGTTGGTTTCTGATCAGTAGCTCTAGGGTTTTAATTTTTTTAGGTGATTTAGTCTAACGGGTAGAATTTGTTTCAGTTGGAAATACTACTGGTCCCAGAATGAGTTGAATGGCACACGGAAGGTGGATTTGCGAACTGTGAAAACCCTAGGTGAGGGAATTCTGACTGATTCAATTAATTGAACGCATTTAGGGTAAATTTAGGTTTAGAAATATTGTATATGTTTAGAAATTATGCTCGATTGGAATAGAATATAATTTTGCAAATTCTATGCCTGAATGTGAGGGTTAAGTTTAAAAATTTACGCGAATTAGATTGTTTAGTATGAAAGAAGCATATTAAAGGATAATGAGATCGAGTTGAATTAATTTGAATACTTTCCTTTAGAATTTAATTTGACATATGTATGAAAATAGTCGAAATTTGAGATTTGGATCTAAGGATTGATGCGTTGTTTTATATTATAGTTGGTGTTGCATATAGGTAAGTCAAATACAATCTCTATATTATGAAAATAGGTTTCAATACCTTTAAAATGAGATATGGTTTGAAGAAATCGGATGAGAATTAAAAAGTGTATGAATTTTTAAAGATTTTTCTAATTTATAGGGAATTTATGTATTTAGACTTGTTTTCGATTTTGAACGATTTTAGATTTAAATTTAGCTTGATTTTGATTTGGTTATCTACTTATAAATGGAATGAAATTGATTACATTGGAGTATGTTTATAAATTGAAGAATTTAGGGTTTGTACGAACTTAAGGAAAATGATAAACCCTTAAAATAGTTGGAAATTTGATAACAATTGTGATAATTTGATTAGGTTGATCACTTTGGAGACTCTAGGAGTCGAGTTTGGTTTGATTGTGGAAATAGGGAGTGACCACCCTCCCGTATACTGTGAGTGAGACCCTAATCTCTTGCATGAAATAGTGAAACCTGATTTTATCATGATTTTAATAAAACATGCTTTTGATATGCATGGTCTCGACGTATGAAATTGAAATTCAAATCTGTTTTGTCATTATTGGAGTGTCGTACTTATGTTTTCCACGGTTATACATCCATATTTGAAATGAAATGAAATTGTGCAATGATTTGAGAAATGAATGTTTTCTATTCTACCATTGCATTGGTTTGTTGAATTTAAATGATTTCGATGAAATGTATTTGGCACACGGATTTGAATTATTTTGAGGATATGATGGGATGATTTGGCTATGTGGGTTGGATGCCTACTAACTTGAGATGATATGATGATATGACATTATTTGATTGATTCTGTAGATACGAAGGTATTTTGTAGAGGCACGGGTTGCCCGGATACGCTTCTGCAGGAGGTATCCGCAAACGTCCAGTTTATATGGTCATAGGCGCGGCCGGTTGAACCCACATCGAGGGAGGACGTGTGTGACGCCACCGTCTAGCACCGGGCGGGGACCTATTGACGAGCCATGTATATATTTCATAGGCGCGGCCGGTTGAACCCACATCGGGGGAGGACGTGTGTGATGCCACCGTCTAGCACTGGGCGGGGACCTATTTGACGAGTCTGGGTAAACAAGAAGCTAAGCCCATAGCCACCGTCGGGGTAGAGAGCTACTTTTGAAACAATTTGCATAATAAAACCTCCGATGCGCCTATCCCAGGTCATGGTTGACCTTTGTCAGGATCCTTTCGGCTTGCTCTATGATCTACTTGATTTTAAATGGATGCATATATGTATGATATCGTATGAATGATTAAATGAGTTCATTTTATTCGAAATATCATGATTTACTGCGAAATTTGAATCATTGGTTACGAATGATATTATTTGACACTCCAATGTTCACTTACACTATTAGTACTTGAGATTAATCCCCTCACTCACTGAGTATCCTCCCATAGATACTCATCCTTTCTCTCTCCCCCCTCAGACAGGATTATTGTTGTGCCGGAGCGACGCTTCAGATTTTGGAGCTTTTGGTGGATTTGGGTGATTCAGGAAGGTGAGATCTTAAGTTTAAATTGAAAGATGAATTATGTATTTTATTTCGACCCTGCGAGGTCTTGTTGAGGTCTGTAGTTGGTCGTGTATTTATTTTGGGATGACTGTATAATTTATGTATGTTTATTTGCGAAACTCTCATATTTCATTTGCATTGAGGCGATTGTACGCATTTGAATGTTATTTGGGAAAAAGTATTGTATATTATATAAAATTTTAGGTCCGCTCGGTGTAGCGGCTGCTCATGCTCTAGTTGGGCATGACAGTAGAGGTCTGTGGCTAGGATTACTGATAATTTATTTAGTCTTGCGTTGTTCTGGATGTCGGTTGTGGGATTGGTTGATTTTGGAGAGGCCGTGATGGCCATTTGTTTATTTTATAGGATGAATGTTGATATACATGTGAAATTGTACATGGGAGATCTCCGATTTATAGAGAAATTTTGTTCGATTTTCTGTAAAAATACAGCCGATATTCAGGATAACGGGCGGCTGTTCACGATCTCGATTCAGGGTATGACAATTCATCTCAGTAGCTATCACATAGAGACAACAAATGTGGAAAATATTGAATATTTATATATTATTGACATCTAATTGAGACGTCAACAAATATTGGAGAGATTATCAATTTTTCTGATCTTTATTATAAACATATTTGACCAATTAAAATAAATACAATAGTAAACCAGAAGTTTACTGATTTAAATACATTATTATTATCGCATGATCAATTGGGTCATCTTGGACATATAATGAAGCAATGAATTATTGAAAATTTCTACTAGACAGCCATTGAAGAACTTGAAACTTCTTCAAATTCATAATTTTTTTTTTTTTTTTTTTTTATGTTGCATGTTATCAAGGCAAACTAATAATAAAGTCATTGTCAAGCAAAATTGAGATTGAATTCTCTAGATTTTTTGAAATGAATACATGATGATATATGTGGATCGATCCATGCACCATCTGAGCCACTTATATATTTTATGATTTTAATTGATGCGCCTACAAGATGATCATATGTATACTTATTATCAATCAAAAACTTGACATTTTTGAGGTTGTTTGCTTAAATAATTTGATTACAAGTATGTTTTGATAATGTTAGAGAATTTACATTACAAACTTTTAATGATTATTGTTTGTGTATTATAATAATGGATAAATATCCTGGTGCTCATATTCATACCCAAATTGGCCTGGCAGAGTCATTTATTAACCATAATTGCTTAGGGACATGCAATTTTGCATGTAACAACTCTTATTCACATCCGACCCATTAGTTATCAAAATTTATTCCCCTTACAATTGGTTTCTGAACAAGAACCAAATATTTCTTATTTATGCACTTTTAATTGTGCTATATATGTCCCAAGTTACCCCTCTACATCGAATCAAAACGGGACCTTAAAGGAGATTAGCGATATATGTTACATATGAATCTCCTTCTATTATCAAATATCTTGCATCATCCACAAGGGAAATTTTTACACCTCGATTTGTTAATTGTTATTTTGATAAACTAATTTTTCTAACTTTAGGGGGAGATAACACAACTATAGAAAAGTTGAAAAAAGAGATTACTTGAAGTAATCTATCCTAGAAAAACAAAGAGATTACCTGAAGTAATCCATCCTAGAAAAACAAAGATTATCTGGCGTACTCCATCCTTAATTTATCTTGATTTTTGTACAAAAATATTATGAGCCAGAAGTTCAACAAATAATTCATTTGAAACAGATTGCAAACCAACTACCACATAATTTTTCTAAATCAAAATGGATAACTAAATTATATGCTTCTGTTTAGAATACTTCAATTAAAATTAATGTCCCTAAAGGGCATTTAACAAGAAATAAATGCAAACCACGCCTGAAGCATGGAAGATCAATTGATTCTAAAGATAACAAAAAGCCCCAAAAGAAAATGGGAGTAAATAGTCAAATTGACTATATTAAAGAAGTTATGATTTAATCGATGATAATCTTCCTGAAGAAATTGAATAGTTCAAAGAGAATGTGGAAAATCAAGAAATATGAATTAATTATATGAGAACATAGGATTGGAAAAATACTATTTTGCATATAATGTGACAGTTGATGTTCTGAATGAAAATAATGATTTTGGGCCCATGACTATAAAAGAATATAAATCAAGCGATGATTGATCAAAATAGAATGATGCAATCCAGGCCTACTAAAGCCTTTCTCAAAACATATGATTTTTGGTCCCATTATTAAAACACCTAAAGGTGTTAAACTAATAGGTTACAAACGAATATTTGTGTGAAAAATAAGATTGTATGGTACAAAATTTAACTTGTAGCATAAGGTTTTTGCAAAAATCAGATATTAATTACGAATAGATATAATCCCCTGTGATGGATACAATTATACTGTGCTAACTCATTGATTTGAAGCACATGTAATTAATGGACATTCTCACTGCATATCTATATGGTACACCAGATAGCGATATATGCATGAAAGTCCCAAAAGGACTAAATATGCCTGCAGCATACAATTCAAATTCTCGAGAATTATTTTCTATTAGAATACAAAGATCTTTGTATGAATTAAAACAATATG
The DNA here is from genome assembly GCA_037126225.1 of Dillenia turbinata. NCBI lineage: Eukaryota > Viridiplantae > Streptophyta > Magnoliopsida > Dilleniales > Dilleniaceae > Dillenia > Dillenia turbinata. Next base: position 2,086,275 of record JBAMMX010000013.1, read on the forward strand.
GACATATGTGGTATAATCACCTTACTGAATATTTGTTAATAAAATCTGTTCATGTATTTTTATAAAGGAGCATGAGTATGGATTTGTTGATGATTTAAATATCATTGAAACTCTTGAAGAGCTTTCAGATATAATAAATTATTCAAAGAAAAAGTTTGAAATGAAAGATTTTGGAAAACAAAATTTTGTCTCGACATGCAGTTCGAAGATTAAAATGGTAGAATTTTAAACCATCAGTTTATTTATATTAAGAAAGTTTTAAAATGATTTAATATGAATATCCATTAATCATGCCAAATGTAGTTTGTTCACTTGATGTATAAAAGAATCATTTTTTGATCTCGGGAGTATAATGAGGAAATTTTTGGACTTGAAATACCATATCTAAGTGCAATTGATATATTTGCACTCGACCCGATATAGCTTTGCTGTAAACTTATTAATAAGATGTATTTTCGCTCCAACCAGAAGACATTGGAATGGAATTAAGCATATCTTATGATATCTCCAAGATATAATTGAAATGTATTTATTTTATTCAAATGGGTTAAATGCACAATAACTTGGATATGTAGATGATGGATATTTATTTAATCCACATAAAACTTGTTCTCAAATGGTTCTATATTTACATATGATGGCACTGCCTTATCTTGGAGATCTATGAACCAAACAATAACTGTTACATCATTGAACATGTTGAGATATTAGTTAATTCATGATGTAAGTCGTGAGTATGTCTGGATCAAATCAATGATTAATCACATTCAAGTATCATGTTGTTTAACTAGTATCAAGAAAACTCCCATAATATTATATGAGGATAATATTGCGTACATATCTCAATTAAAGAGTGGATATGTTAATAGTGACAGAATAAAGTATATATCTCCCAAATTGTTTTTTACACCTGATTTAATACAAAATGAAGATATTGATATTCAGAATATTCAATGAAGTGAAAATCTTACAGATTTGTTTAAGAAAGTATTATCAACCACAATATTTAAGAAATGATTTACAAAATTAGGAAGCGATATTTTAAAGATATTATGTGATATTTTCATTAGCGGAAGCATAATATGAAAGGTTTTATGTATAAGGAAGAATGTACTCTTTTTCCTTCACTAGCGTTTTTGTCCCACTGGATTTTTTCCTAGTAAGGTTTTAACGAGACATATTCCTTATACAATGGACATCCAATGAGAAGTGTTATAAATGATAAGGAATTTGAATGGATGTCCATTGACTTTTGGTTTTTCTAGATGATTTGATTTTTGAGTTAATACACTTAATGAAGATAACCTTTCATTGTATGACTTTTGTCACACTTAATAAGAGTGACCAATTATATTCCTTCCAAGTGTCTATAAATTGGATTTATTGTAATCTCATTTGTGTTGCAAAATAACAAGAGAAACAAAAATCTTATTATCTCTATTCTCTCTATTATGTTTAGGTTTTCCTTTTCACGTTAGATTTTATCTTTGCACTATTTCAATTTATACTTGGGGCATATCAAATTGTGGGCTCGAAAAATCAAAGTTTTATAACAATTATTATTATTATTATTTCTTAAAATTTCTACAGATAGTTTATTTTTACTTCCTTTTTATTATTTTTATTTTTTTAGTTTTATTTTTTTTATTTTCACTTTCAAACTTTAATTTTATATTTTTTTTTCTCCTATATTTGTCTCTCAAATGATCGATTCCAAAATTTAAAATTAAGACTCAATTTGTTATTGTTATTGCTCTTGAATTAAGTTTAAAGTGTTCCGATTTTAGGGTTGAATTAACTTAATTTAATTCTTCTCAAATTCCGAAGGATAGGGGCTCTCACCAGGGGAGAGAGATTGGAGGTTGGGGATAGATCGAACTTCAGGTAATCTAAGCTTTGTACAAAGTCTTCTCATGGAGTTCTTAATAGACTTAACATATATATATATATATATAAATATATATTAAGTAGATTTATTTTTTGATACTAAATCAAGTGTTACCAATTTAATATTTATTAGGAACAAATAAAAATCTCAATGTTTTTATTATTATTTTTTTGTTATAACGAGATTCGAATCTCAAATCACGGAATTGAGGAAGGGGACTGTAACCACTAAGTTATCCCCTTGGGAACTTAATGTTTTTGTTTTAGATTCATGGTAATTATATATCAAGTCTTTCTACACTTAGATGATGATTTCTTAGGCATAACCTACAAAATCCTTGTTTCTTTATGAAAGAAATGTGTACAATAATTAGATTAGATTTTAAAATTTTGTTTTACATTTTACTTTTCTAGGAATATCCAAATTAATTTTTAGGGGTGAAGATATGAACACATTTCACTTATACTTTGTTTGGTTTGCTTTATATTTTGATCAGCTTACTCTGTTATAACACTTTTCATCTTTGATAACTTTGATTTGCTCACAGCTCATTGTTTATTTATGTGTTATGAAGATAGATTGAGGATCATGCATGAAGAGAAAGAAGGTTTTTGGGGAAAAAAAAAGAGGGGGGCCTTTGATCCTTCATGCAAGCTTAATCCTGGGATTGGTTTGTAATGTGACCCTATTCAAAAGGTTTAATACATAGTATGAAAAGCGTTCAATAGTCAGCATAAGGCCTGTGGTTCCATATGTTTAATACGCCTAAGTACAAATGGGCCTATATCGCATCGCTCTATTGAAGAGATTTATCTCCCCGAACGGGTCTCGGTCACCCTGACTTACTGAAGGGATTTATCTTACTAAACATGTGTCTATCGCCTCGACCTATCAAAGGAATATCTCCCTTCGGGGTATCCTATTCGCTGTTTGGCTATCTCTTGACAAGGTCTATGTAATTCAATCTATAAGCGCATTCGGTAAGACTGAATGACTGTCTCCTTTATTCGACCATCAAATACTAAAGGAACTGAGTATTTCAACTTCTGAATGGTAATCCTTAACTGAAACTCACCTTAATTAAACTTCCTATTTTAGTACGAAACGTATCTCTCGAATAAAAAAGAAATCTTTGAGAATCTAATCAATAAATGGAAAAAAACCTCTCCGTATAATTAAACTTCTTAAATGATAACGGTTTCAAATCTCTAACGTTTGAAATCTAAAATCTTCGGATCTCCTCGCAAGGAAAATAGGGTTGTAACACCTTAAATATACACGGCTCTCATGATATCTCGTATAAAAGCTTTCGATACATCAAGTTAGGTAAGCTCTCTTAACTCAACACCTGGCACACAAGTCACAGGGAGATCCATCCTACTTTTCTCTTAGTCTATTTTCATTCTATTCGAAACTGCTTTTTCTGACTTGAGCGTCAGAACCTCCCCCCACCGAAACACCCTATAGCGGTGTTTTACAGGTGTCAAGCCTTCTTATCAAGCACCCATTCGAGTCATAAGGAGCTAGATCTGTGGAATCAGAACCTACCTCCAACAGACTGGCGTCATCTGTGGGAAATATACTAGAGAAAATTTGTTGAGTTCTCTGGATCACAAGACCAATATGCCACTGAAAATGAGAATCAGAACCGCGTCGAAGGCCACCTTTATCATGGACGGCCATACTGCCACCCCTACTGATGCAGCCCTTCCTGTGGCGCCCGCTTACTCTATTGACAATCCTCTTGCTCATGTTCAACCTCCTCACTTGGAGCAAATCCCATAACTTGTGCCTCAGGAATGCCCAGCCATGGCTCCTATGTCGGTATCCTAAGAACGAATAAGTCAACCCCAAATGGACAGACTAGAGTCTAGGATCTAAAACATGAGTAAGCAGTTAGAAGGCTTTACTCACACCGTGAGGCCTGAGAGCCAGTCTTCTTCAGGAGGATCTGGGCATGTACTCCCCAGACGATAGATCCCACCTCTCAATTACGAGCTCTCAGCGACTTCCCACCATGATCTCGAAGACCTAGAAGACAAGTTGAGTAGCTTGTAGCCAATGAGCTCAAATGAGCCAATGCTCAAGAAAATTGAGCCCCCTTTACCCTGCTAATACTTCACATTTCGACCCAAATCTCTCTTTAGAACCGATATCCCGTGATGCACTTTTGCTCCCATTAAAAGATATAACAGAACGACTGATCCTCGTAATCATACGATACACTTTTTAATGGTGATGATCTTAAGAGATATGATGAATGCCCCTATATGCAAACACTTCCCTACCACTCTCAAGGAGAACACATTAACATGGTTCAACTCGCTCCCATCATTGAGTATAAAAACTTTCTCTCAACTCCGGCAGTAATTCGAGACCCACTTTGTGATAATTCAGGGAGCGAAGAGAAAATCCACCTTTCTCCTGTCATTACATCAAAGGGAAGATGAACCCTTGAGGGATTTCTCTCCTCGAGTGTGAAAACTTTGACCACAAAGAATTCTCCCTCCACTATCTAAGAGATTTACTCTCATATTGAGAAATACATCACAACCGAAGACGTCGAGATCTTTGACAGAAGGAGAAACCGATCATCCAGGAGAGAGTATAATCGATCGCCCCGACGACTCTCACCGAAAAGAAACTACTTCCTCAAAGGTTTAATACTTACACCCCTTTGAATGAAACCCCTAGGCAAGTTCTACTCTAGATTAGGGACCAACCTTATATCCAATGGCCTCCTCAACCCACGGAGGATGATCCCAAGAAGGACAGGACCAAGTATTATCACCTCTATCGCGATTATGGCCACACGACCGACGATTGCAGAAAGCTCAAAGACGAGCTTGAATTCCTGATCTGAAGTGGGAGGTTATAAAGGTTTATCAGTAGAGAGAGGAGAGATATGTCGAACTCTGACTGACAGGTACCACCAAGACGGAATGGACCTCTCAGATGCTTCGTCCTCCACTAGACATTTCAGACCCTCCAGACTATTCACGAGGAAGCAAGGCTGAATGCCTGGTTGCACCAATCTTCTATTCACCTAACATCCCTCTCCCTACTCTGCCAGAGGTGCTAATGACTCATGTTGGTGAAGAAGCTAAAGGCAAACGACCGATCATCGATTTCACTGATGAAGACTTAGTTGGGACAGATCCGAATCGTCATGTTCCTCTTGTTATCACTGCCAATATTGGCCTATACAAAGTTCGAAGAGTCTTTGTCAATTAAGGAGCGGGATGTGATCTCCTATACTGGGATGCTTTCAAACGAATGGGTTTCAGCCCTGCACATCTCCAACCCCATATAGATCCAGTCAAAGAACTCACTGGTGAATAGATATACCCTGAAGGGATCATTCCCCTTCTGTTTACACTAGGCGCACCACCCAATCATGCGAAATGGTACGCCACCCAATCATGCGACAGCTACAACGATATTCAATGTAGTCAACCTCCCCTCGCCTTATAATGTTATCTTGTGAAGGCCGGGCTTGAACGCCCTAGATGCCCAATCTACCATGAAACATATGAAAGTTAAATTCAGAATTCCACTTGGAATTAGGATACTATCTTGTGATCAAGAGCCATTGGTATCCACCTCGAAGTAGTTATATGGTATGTTTCGATTATCTTACATAGTCCTTATATTATTGTCATAGTATTCTTCCATTCAGCAGTGAACATATGTGACTAACTTATCGTTTGCATTCTATCAAACTTCTACAATATATAAGAAAGAAATATGCTAATGAAAGGATCTATCTTTTCGAGCGGGCCCCTGTCGCCCAAACCTAACGAAGGGATCTATCTCTCCGAACAGGCCCCTGTTGCCCTAACCTAACGACGGGATCTATTTTCCCAAATGGGCCTCTGTCATCCTGACCTAACGAAGGGATCTATCTCCCTGAACGGACCCCTGTTACCCTGACCTAACAAAGAGATCTATCTTTTCGAATGGACCTCTGCCACCTTGATCCACCGAACGACATCCCCATTCCTCTCTTTCAGACAAATCTCAGTAGGGATTGCTTATCGGAAAGCCAGAGACACTAGTCCAAATGTATACCTAAAGAACACCCCTAGACGGGCCGATGCTATCAAGAAAAGTCTAAAAATAACTAAGTGTAGCCGACGAGTTTATTAAAAATATCTAAACGATGAAGTTCCCTGATATCAACACATGTTGAACAAAAGAATATGAAAGAATTCTTCATTAAGAATTGTTGTGATACAATGGCATAAGAGTTACACAGACTTTGGGGGAACAGAGGGAAGTGCTAAGACCTCTTGAGAAGAAGTCCTCATGGTAACTACGCTCGATTCAGCCGGAATACGAATCGACCTAGCAGGAATCATACTTTGGCCCATCACATCCTAGCTAGTAGCCCTCCTGATCAGAGGTAGAGCTCCATCGAACCCAAACCAATAGATTATCTCCTCGGCATATTATTGTCTCTCTGTCAACTTGCGCTGAGAATCCCTGAAGGTAACGACACTCTTAAACACAAATTTTTCTGATTCAACCGCTCTTTGCTCTGTCACCTGGAAAGATTCCTTACCCAGTTGAGCTAATATCTCAGTAGTATGCAATCACGTCTCAAGGGCCTTCTTCTAGATCTCCAGCCTCTTCTAACGACTCTAAAGATTATTTGCTTCCTCCTCCTTCTCGGCCAGCGAGACCTTGAGTGCCTCCTTTGCTCCTGTATCCTTTTTCCCTTTGATCAAAAGCATCTCGTAATGTCGCAACATGAGCGTTTAGCCGATTAACCCACTCCTCCAGATATCCCATAGTCTGTTTCCTCCATCGTCCCTGGAACTCCGCCGTGGCCATTGTCTACAAAAATGGAGAAACTAGATCAGTTGATGATGAAGAGAAAACAAAATGGGACGAATTCAAAAGATGATACCATCAAACCAAGGGAATTAAGAGCCTCGCCAGTCTACTCCATGGACGCCCTATGTAACTCTAAGTCGTAACAATAAAAGTCGAGCCGATCAGCTATCTTTTCTACTTCAACCAAATCCATGTAGCCGTACTGTTTGTCTCCAGTGCTAATGATTTCTGTCCCTTTCTACTTCAATCCCTTGTCATCATGAAAAGATTGAATTGGGATAGAGGAAGGATGGCAGTCTCATCAGGCACTTTGCATTTTCCCTTGCGAGAAGGCCACCGTGGGATAACACACGATAGAGCATATAGTTCTTTGATCGGTACAACTTGAGTTATTATCTCCTTTGGTGCCCTCACTTCCGCAACGGATAATGAAGCCCCTTCAAGCCTCTCCACAACGAGTGCACATAGCAGTAAAACTCCTTTATCTTCGATAGATATCGAATGATCAGCCCTATCAAGCTCCTCTGGCTCAAACTTAGATGGCCTTAACTCGAACAAGGGTGAGCGCCCCTCGATTTTCTTGCCCTCCTCGTGCCCGCTTCTTGATAAAGATTTGGGTAATACCATTTTTCTCCTCTTTATTGAGGGAAGCGCTAGCAAAGTTGGGCCTCAGACACCCCGTCGGTCCTCTCTGTAGGATCCCTTATGGATGAATCCTGGTCGATTGTAATCTCCTTTAGCAAGGCATCGTCCACAAAACTCAAAGCATTAGTCAATCCAATCTTTTTCCTGTCGACCAAGAGAGGCCTACCGATCTTTTTTTTTCTCTCCTATCAATAGACGCACTAGGGATAACATCTAGTCATCCATCAAGGAATCAATTAAGATGACTTTTCGGGTAGACCTACATAGATGCCAACCAAACGCATGAAGCAAAAGTGACGTGAAGGGTGTAAAGATTACAATCTGAGCGCAGGCCTCCCATCAGCATTAAGAAGTGTCAGCATAAAGTTCTTGTCATTGAATTCTATGAAAAAATACTCGTGCATCCAGTTTCTACTAGTGGGTTCCTTGTAATGAAATCCTCAATCAGATTCAGGATGGGTCTGTAGCTTATACTAATCTTGGACCAAACCCTTCTTCACTCACCTTACCAGAGAAAAGCGAGCTACCAGGATATCAAAATCAAAGCGAAAGTAACAGAACCCTAACAAGGAGATCACAACAACAATCAGACGCCAAGCGTCGGGGGTCAACATAGTTGTAAATATATTCCAATGTTGTAACACCTCAGTGAACAGGCCAGTGTATGTTACCTTCAAGCCAAACTTAACCATTTGCTTGTACATTTGAACACAACCCTCTAGTGCTCTATTCGCTCTGTCATCATCTGTGGTTGATACTAAGGTATAATCATCACCTACCAACATAGCTGGCGGTTTGAACTTCTTTAAGCTCCACCATTGACATAACACTACTAATGTCATTAATGCTTTGAAGAGCAGAGTCTCTTGCCATTTTTCTTACAAAAGATACCCTGTGTACTAAGACAATTTAAAAGAAGGATAAAACAAGCGCAAGAAAGTAATAACACTGGATCCTCTCCCAAGAAATAATTTATAAAAGACACTAGAGATGGTTCGTGAAACATAAAATGATGTGGTTGTAAAAGGCTTTCCATTTCCATATGGCTGCTACTCGTGGTGCCTTTCTCACGAAGCAGCATTCCGAGTCGGGGGCAAATAATGAGACCCTATCCAAAAGGTTTAATATATAGTACAAAAAGCATCCAATAGCCAAAATAACGCATGTGGTTCCATATGTTTAATACACCTAAACACAAATGGACCTATATCGCTCCACTCTATCGAAAAGATCTATCTTCCTAAACGGACGTCTGTCATCCTAATCTACCAAATGGATCTATCTTACCGAACATGCCTTTATCGCCCCGACCTGTCGAAGGAATTTATCTTTTTCCATGGTATCCTATTCGTTGTTCGACTAGCACTCGACAAAGTCTATGCAATTCGATCCATAAGTGCTTTTGGTAAGACTGATGACTATCTCTTTCATTCGACCACTAATACTAAAGGAACCGACTATTTCAACTTCTGAATGGTAATCCTCAACCGAATCTCACATTGATTAAACTTTCTATTTTAGTACGAAATGTATCTTTCGGATAAGGAAAAAAACTCTTGGGAATCTAATTAATAAGGGAAAGAACCTCTATGTATAATCAGACTTCCTAAATAACAACGATTTTGAATCTCTGACATTTGAAATCCAAAATTTTCGGATCTTCTCGTAAAGAAATTAGGGTTGTGACACCCCGAATACACACGGCTCTCATAGCATCTCGTATAAAAGTCTTCGATATATCAAGCCAGGTAAGTCCTCTTGATTTAACACTCGGCACATAAGCCACAGAACATTCCATCCTCTCTTCCTCTCAATCTGTTTTCATTCCATTCGAAACAGCTCTTTCTGACTTGAGCGTCGGAGTCTCCTCCGTTAGAGCACCCTCCGACGGTTTTTTGCAAATTTCAAGCATTTTCATCAAGCACCCGTTCGAGTCACAAGGAGTCGGATTTGTGGAATTAAGACACACCTTCAACAGTTTGCTTCCTTATGATGACGAGAAAACTAACAACCCAAAAGATACAAACATTTTGGAGGTGACGACTGTTAACCCAGTTGATAATGGAGACTGCCTGGATGATAATTCAATATCTTTGGAAGGGCAAGTTCTAGTACTACTAACATAAAGCATATTGAAGCTCTAAGGGAGAATAATCTTATTTCTTATAGACTGGTATTTCTCATAGGCTGGGTCATTCACTCTCCTCCCAAAGCAACCAGAATCAAAAGCCTTGGCTACTGTTGTTGCTAATGCCTCTGTTGCCATGGCCACACCAATTGTAAGTAATGAACCAGTTGATACTGTCACAAAATGGGTTTGTTAGTGTCTAAGTGGTCCATGTCGACATCAAGCAACCACACCTTAATGACATGGTATAGTAATATAGGAGTGGTATTTTGTAACGGAGTTATTTTTATTTTTTGTAAATTCTCATTTTATTGAGTATAATTAATCAAATATTTGAATATTTCCTCTTCAAAACTCGATAGGGGTGATAGGTTGTCGAACCCCTCAAAATTATTACTGTTTCCCCAATGTGAACAAATTTGTAGCAATAATGGTATCAGATTGAATTCCAAGAGAATTAATTCAATTTAACTTCTTAGTTAAATGCCAAACTAAAAATGAGGGTTTATCAATTATATTCTTAAACTAAAAATTAACAAATTAAATAAAAATAAATTAAAAATGCAAATTAATGAAAATTTGAAAAAAAATATTCAAGGTACCAAACTCTGATCCAAGGGTTTATCTCGTTCAATTGTTTCATTGATAGTAGGTTAATAATAGTTATCTTACAATTTAAGTATTTAACATTAAGTTTATTAGAATAACTATAATAAATTTTATATTTTTTTAAATTAATTGACCAAACCCAACATCCAATTAAAACTTATCATTAATTGATTAGACACGATAACATTCCGTATCAATATAATGATAGCAATATACTTTGTAAAAATAGTTAAATCAAAATTCAAATAATTAAGACAACCACAATTATTTAATTTTGTTCCATTAATTCCTTTATATTAAACATGAATATTGGTTAAAGACTTATAATAATAAATAATTTAATTGCTACTTGTATCATTCATTCATAATAATTACGGATAATTGAAATTCTTGATAGTAGTAAAATAAATAAGATTGAATTAAATTGTCAGATTAATTATTACCAATTTTATGTAAAATAAAAATAAGAATAAATGAATACTTGAATTAAAAGGGTAAAAAATTAAATGAAACACATAACCTCATAGTAAAAACAATTGAAATAAAATCACTCTTGAATCAAAACAAAAAATTAATCAAAAAGAAAATTATTCACTCATGATAGAAAACATTACTCTTGAAAACTTCAACAAGAAAAAAAAAAAATATTTATTCCAGCAGAGGAAAAGTCCCCAACAAGGCAGCGGCCGCGTCTTGAGGTTTTGGTGGGGTGAACAGTGAATTCTCTTGGAATGAATTTATATGAAGATCACGCCCGTGCTGGTTACTCCCTTTTTATTTGATGTCCTGAAATTGATAAAAAAAAATATGTAATTAGTACAATATTCAATTATAAATATAATGAAATTGATTAAAAAAATAGGACTAACTTAAATCCCATCAAGGGGAGAAAAGAATTCATGATACATCTCATAACTTGATTTTCGACCCATGGAGTAGCATTCTAAGAATCTCCATTACTGTCAAGTTGTAATCACTTTTTCTAATTAATAAATAAATATTATTGTTGTCTTCGATCAAGTGCTCAATTGCTTTCATCTATTTTCTTGATCAACAATACAATGCTCTCAAATAAATCGTGTTACATTTAAAAGCATCGGATAACATGGTTGCTTCTACATTAATTGAGTTAACTAAAATCCTTAGATTGCGGTTTCCAAGTATGTGCTGCACCTGTTTAGCTTGTCAAAAGGTTGGCCGTTGATGCAAAGGAAACAAGTTTGTGACATTGTCAGGTGGTTTGAGAAGAAGTAGAATGTATCAGAAGTCGTACAATAGCCTCTGTCTTATCCTTTTCCAAGGACACTCTAGGGTGCACAAAAGAATGAGTTTGCCTCCTCTCCAAATTTATCATCTGCCTCTCAGATTGTTCTTTCAAGAGGAACTTGTCTTTCTCCGCTGCTACTACATCCAATCTCTGCAGTATATCCTCAAGTCTATATTAGCAGTTTTATTACCATAAGGCAGCCACTTTGGAGGAGAAGAAAGCACTTACCAGATTTGAGTTTCGGCCACTGGGCTTCAGTGGACAAGTCATCTATTAATTCGTTGGCATCATAGAGAACTTCTTTAGGCTTTTCAAGCCAATCCTTGAGCTGATGGTTCTTCTTCTGCATCAAGGAGTGCAGCTTCGGCGGTTGAAAGTATGCTGGAGAGCCTTGAAAGATCATTCTTGAAATGTTGTATCATATCACGTTGTGGGGCTCTTGAAGGGCGACAGGACCCAATTTCCTCGATATGCCACTTGCAATGCATAATAGAAAAATTTAAACAGTTTGAGAAACTATAAATATTGAAAATAGCACAATAATTTGATCATGCTTGTTTGCTCAATCCTTCAAAAAATGCTAAATCCTTGTTTATGCTTAACTATTACAAATGATGCTTGTTATTTTAATTGCACCAAATTAGAAACAAAGCAATTTATGTAAATCAAATCGAGAAATCATTAAAAAAACGCACGGATGCAAAAAGATATTCATAAACATGATCAGAGGAAAATTTATGAAAATAATAATTTTAAAAAATATGAGAAAGTATGAAAAGTCGAAACAAATTAGGAATGTTGGTTACTGACCTTTAATTTGCTCCAATCCTGAATGAGACTACAAAGTAGGCTTAATTTGTGTCCTCTCTAGTTTTAGACTCATCATAAATTTTAAGCGGGCTATGGAAAGTCTTGGCCTTCTCTTGTCAGCAACTTCTTGATTTGTGGAAAGACCCATAAGGCATTTCACAACCTCAGTTTCTACAGTATGAACTACCATGTGCCAGACATGCCGAAACTGTTCAATTTATAATTGGGAGGCATGTTCACCAAACCAACCATTGTTACAATTTTGCATATGAACAAAGTTGAACTTGATTTTGGACTTCATTTTTCAACAGAGAGGTACCAAAACTTTTCAGGGGACAGCTTGGACAGATAGCTTCTCCACCCACAGAAAGCTTGCATAGGCATTCATCAATCCTAGCCCCAGCCCTTGGAAGCTCCTTTTCCCACTGAACAATTGACTTGAAGAATTCCACCTCCTTTCCATATCAATAAGGAGAAAGGAAAATGTTCATTACAATATTTTAGCCTTTTGCTTTTAAGGGCTAGAAAGAATGCTGAAAATGCCATTAAAATTGACAATATTGATTAATGAATGCCATCCTTTGGGGAAATACATACTTCAGAAACCCATGTCATTTCCACCAGAAAATTTGGCAAGCCAAGCATAAATAGAAAAGGGAATACAAAAACAGATCAAACAAAGCAGCATTGTCTAATGGCTAATGGTTGAGAATTGCTCTTCCACTAGCACAATCTTACCTCCTTTTACATGAAACTGACCCTTGGGCTGAAACCATATATGCGGCTGATTAGCTTATTACAGAGATCTCCACCAAAAGGTAAGTATATGTCAAATATAAACTAATATATCATATCGCATGAACTGCACAAATATTAATTGGTTTGATTAAAACAAGATTATAAATTAGATTATAAAAACAAAAAAAAATGATTAAAGATCAAATAAGTATTTAGAGTCTTATTGCACATGAAACCCAGTAGTCCTTTTTATTTTTTATTTTATTTATTTTTTGTTTGAGCAAGATTAGAATTAGTTAGTTTAAAAGCTGAGTTTGTTCAACAAATTAATCAAAAAATTTGGGTTTTGGATGCAGGGACTAACCAAATTGAAATTGTTTGGTAGGCATTGGGGATTGACAGAAGCCCTGCAAGGGTGATCTCTCTTGTCCTCTACTACATTCTCCAAATCATCTCAATCGAATATGCCAAGATGCTAAAGTCAAGTAAGATTTCGTAGCCATTTTGGTTGTGACACTATCTCTTTCCTCCAGTTGTAAGGGATTTTAAATTGGGAATGGAACGGGATGGTGAAGTTGAGGACAACGAAGAAGAAGAAGAAGAAGAAGAAAATGAAGTGTTTGCCTGCTGCAGTAGCTTCCAGCTGGCCCTCTCCATGTCCATTCCGAGTTCCTCAACAAATAGATATGGTGGCATCAATGAGAGCAGTGGACAAAACGGAAATTGTTAGAGTCTGCATCTGCTCCCTTCCTCCCCATCCCTTCAAATTCTGCATCCAACTAAGCTTGACTTCTTCAAGTTGCAGGAAATATGCTTCTTCTTACAACTCGGTTCTGATTAAGGTGCCTTCAAATTTCCTATATATTTTGGCAATTCTCTAAGATTAGAACATGTGCGATGCAGAATCCCTAACCAGACACTCTCAACAAATGCTGCAGGCCAGAAAATTTACAGAACATATGGTGACTCCAACAAGAGTCACCAGAAGAGGAAAAGAAAGATGACAAGAAATAGGACTTGGGAAAGAAACCCAAAAAGAAAATGGCACACCTGCTTTATTCTTTGCACCTCTGCTTCTTCTGGTCAACTTGCAGAAGCTACTTGCTTAAGTAAAGACCAGAACTCTTCAGATAAGCCCTTAAATTTGTAGAAGCTACTTGTCATCATACTGCCTCTGCAACCATTTCGGGTGGTCCTCACTCCAGACATCATCCATGATAAGTAGATGTACCTTTCCATCTCCATTTTGCAGAAGGGGCTTTTGCAGTTCTTCCAACTGAAGGTTTATAGGTTTCATATGAGTGATGGACCACAGTGAATTTTCAATAATGAGCTTTACATCAAAGACATCAGAGATGTGCAGCCATATCTTGAGCTCAAAAAGCTTTTCGACCTTTTTGTTAATGTAAACAAGTTGAGCAAGTATGGTCTTTCCAAGCCCTGTAGTTCCAATAACTGGAACTACTGTGACAATTACAAAAAAAGTAAAATGCAGTAAGAGCTGTGCAATAGTCTCTTTACCTTTGTCTCTTCCAATGACACTCTCGGGATGCACAAAAGAATGAGTTTGCCTCCACCCCAAATTTATCATCTGCCTCTCTTCAGATTACTCCTCTTGATTCACAGGGTATTTTAGGCCTGAATGTTTAAACAGAACAGTTCTTCAAGCTTATATCTTTGCACCAAATGAGGAAACTAGCGTCTAGGCTGGTCCTCATATGATAAATATACTGTGTAATTTCCTCTGTGGAGTGCTTTTTTACTTTCCAAAAACTCAAGTATTTTTCATCTATTTCAACATTTTAGATTTTCATATACTACCTTAATAATTCGATGATTTCAAAATTTAAGTATATGTGCAATGTATTGAAGTGCTTATCTGTGGTTTCAAAATGTATGAGAGTACTTCCTCTGCCTTTTCTTCTACTTAGAGGTTCTGCCTTGGGCTGGAACCATATATGCAGCTGATTAGCTTATTACAAATGTCCTCCAAAAGGTAAGCATATGTCAGATATAAACTACAAAATGATCAACATCTTACGAACCGTCCTCCTTTGCAGCTTATGATCATGTTCTGACAATGATAAACTTGAAGGAGCTTTTAGATAGTGGGTGCATTAATGAATGTCCAAGACGGAAGAAGGCTAAACAAAAGAAAATTAAAATTAAGATATCATTTTACGAGAACTGCACAAGCACAAATTTTCTTGAATTAAAACCAGATTATGAAAACTACTAAAAAAAGATTAAGGGTCAAACCTGATATTGAGATGGAAACTCCGTGTTAGTAGGATTCTTTGATCTGTTTTAGTGTCTTAACACACCTTTTTCAATTTGTTTTCGAGCTTTTGACTACAATCTCTGAAGAAAGAGAGTACACTAAAGCTAAAATCAGTTAGTATAAAAGGTGGGTTTGTTCAACAAATTAATCAATAAATTTGAGTTTTGGATGCAGGGACTAACCAAATTGAAATTGTTTGGTAGGGATTGGACATTGACAGAAGCCCTGCGAGCATGATCTCTCTTGTCCTCTATTACATTCTCCAAATCATCACAACTGAATGTGCCAAGATGCTCAAGACAAGTAAGGCTTTGTAACCATTCTGGCAGTGATGCCATCTCCTCTATCCTTCAGTTGTAAGGGATTTTAAATTGGGAAGGAATGGGAAGTTGAAGTTGAGGACAACCAAGAAGAAAAAAATATGAAGCACTTGCCTGCTGCAGTAGCTTCCAGCTGACAACTTCATGTCCATTCTGAGTTTCTCAACAAATACATATGGTGGCATCGATAAGAGCTGTGGACAAAATGGATATTGTTAAGAGTCTGCATCTGCTCCCTTCCTCCCCCATCCCTTCAAATGCTGCATCCAACTAAGCTTGAGTTCTTCAAAGTTGTGGGAAATATGCTTCTTCTTACAACTCTGTTCTCAGGTGCCTTCAAATTTTCTACCTCTTTTGGCAATTCTCTAAGATGAGAACATGTGTGATGCAGAATCCCACCAGACAATCTCAACAAATGCTGCATGCCAGAAAATTTACTAAACATATGGTAATTCAACAAGAGTAACCAGAACGACAGAAAAAAGACGACAAGAAATAGGACATGGAGAAGAAACCCAGAAAGAAAATGGCACACCTGCTTTATTCTTGGCACCTCTGCTTCTTCTGGTCAACTTGCAGAAGCTACTTGCTTAAGTAAAGATCAGGACTCTTCTTCTGATAAACCCTTCAATTTGCAGAAGTTACTTGTTGTCATAGCCTCTGCAACCTTAACAGATCTTACAGTCACTATGATCTTGCTCTCACTTGCACCACCCAGTAAAAGATGCTCCAGCTCATGCCATTTTGGGCTGTCTTCACTTCAGACATCATCCATAATAAGTAGATATACCTTTCCACCAACATTTTCCAGAAGGGGCTTTTGCAGTTCTTCCACATGAAGGTTTGCAGGTTTCATATTTCAATAATGAGCTTTACATCAAAGACATCAGAGATGCACAGCCATATCTTGAGCCAAAAATGCTTTTGGACCCTTTTGTCATTGTAAACAAGTTGAGCAAGTATGGTCTTTCTGAGTCCCTCAGTTCCAATAATTGGAACTACTGAGACATTGACATAAAAAGTAGAATGCAGTAAGAGTTGTACAATAGTCACTTTGTCATTGTCTCTTCGATGATGCTCTTGGAATGCACAAAAGAACGAGTTTGCCTCCACTCCAAATTTATCAACTGCCTCTTTTCAAATTGCTCTTTCAAGTGAAACTTTTCCTTCTTAGCTGCAACTACATCCAATCTCTTCATTATATCCTTAAATCTATTAGCTGTTTTATTAGAATAAGCCATCCACTTTGGACAAGAGAAGAAAGCACTGAGTTTCCGCAACTGGGCTTTGGAGAACAAGTCATCCATCTATTCATTGGCATTGTACAGAAGTTCTTTAAGCATTTCAAGCCAGTCCTTGAGCTGAAGCTTCTCCTGCTGCATCAAGGAGCAAAGCTTTGACAGTGGAAAGCATGCTGGAGAGCCTTTGAAGATCATTCTTGAAATGCTGCATTATATCAATCTCACTGTTGGGATCTTGGAGGCAACGGAAACAAATTTCCTCAATATGCCAGTTGCAATGCTTAACAGAATTGATTCAGCCATTTCGCCCTGAGAAAGAATGCTAACAAGTCTTGGAACTGAGTTAACAATGCTTTCTCACCACATGTAATCTTTAGTTGGTACTCCTGATTCACAACATATTCTAGGCCTGAATGTGTAAATGAAATAGTTGGTCAACCTTATGTATTTGCACCAAATGAGCAAAACCAGTGTTTAGGCTGGTCCACATTCCACAAATATATTGTATGTGTAATTTCATCTATGGACTATATCTTTTTTGTACAAGAAACTTTATTATTGCTCATCAATCTTAACATTTTAGATTTTAATATACAACCTCAATAAATTAGATGTAATTTCAAAATTTAAAGCATACATACAATGTATTATAGTGCTTACCCATGGTTTCAACATGTATGAAAGTAGTGCCCCTGCTTTTGTTTTCTACTAAAAATGTGGTCCCTCATTAAGGTCTTCAAGCATCTCATAGTAACGGAGAGAACATTTTCGTTGACATTCACAATACTAGGAGGCTCCTTGAAATGTTTTAGATCACACAGTGACAGATTTTGGTTCACCTGCCTTACTGTTTGTACCTTCAGCTGATAAGGTTCCTAAGCTCGGTTGTTATTCTCATACTAGCAAATGGAAAGATACCAAATAAATTGGAGGATGTACTCTAATCAATGGCAGCAAAATTGTAGAAAACATGAACAATGGTATACGTAAATGAAGGTTAGAAGGATCAAGATAGGATCTGAACTTTGGAGCAGATGTAATATCTTCAGCTCAAAGAGAATGAGATTCCACATAGAGTTATTCCCCATGAAAATATAAAGAATATTGAATCAACTTTAATTTAGTTCAATTCCAGAACACATGGTCAAACTGCATTCAAGCAGCATCAGCCAGTCAGCATATAGAAAATCATCACACACTCATAATACAATAATCTTCATCTTTTATTAAGTACATTGATTAGTCAGGATACAAACATAAGTCATATTTCAGGTTTGTCTTTCGTTTTAGATACAGAAGACTACGATATTAAGTACATCAAACAAGAAGGCAAGCATTTTGTTGTTGTTAACTGTTTGGAATAAATCATTTTGTAAATATTAATGGAAATCCAAGCAACAAGAAAGATATAAGGATGACCAATAATAGAAGCATATGGCAGTGATCCACTGTAAAAAATGAGGTTGATACAGCTTTACTCTTAGCAAAAACAAAGATGACAATAAGTAGGTTAAGGTTGTACTACTTTATGAACTGAAACCATAATATATACTCTTCTTAAAACAATGCTGCCTTGATAATAAAAATTTAAATAGATTAAGGGACGTTGAATACAGAGAATGGTACTATAATTTAATCATATATTCATTTATTCAATCCTTCTAAAAAAGAAAAAAAAAATGAAAACTCAACTTATTGTTTTATTGTTAAATAAAACCATTTTATTTCTTCTATTAATGTATAATGTATAAACTATTAATGCTTTATACAAATGCTCCTATAAAATAGTATCTCTCTTTATAAATCATTTATACAAATGAAATCTTTTTAGTGGCTTTTCATCAATCTTAAAAGGATTACATAAAAATGTTCCTATAAAAATAGATCCCTAAAAATGCCCAGAAAAGTCTCTTCTTTTGTACTAAAAGATTTACAAGAATTTCTAGTGAATTAAACTTCAATTTTCCCAAATGGACCTATACTAAGTGTTTTATCTTCTTTTGATAGGCAAGGGAAAAAAATGCATAACCATTAGAAATGATAGATTTTATTTTTAATAGCAACAAATTCAAGGATGAGAAGATCAAATATGATGCCAAATGAATTAAAAAAAAAAAAGCTATACATTAGAAAATCATTAATTAAAAAAGTTAAAAAAAAAAGTACAAATGCAGAGAAAGAGATAAGGATGGATAAATGTCATAAATCTCATCAGAGGATGGAATTGACAACTTATGAATATTGGTAATTTAAAGTGGAAAAAACAAGAAAAGCAATTTCTGTGTCAAAACATAACATATACCTCATTCCAAGATTTTTG
This sequence comes from Dillenia turbinata, assembly GCA_037126225.1. Taxonomy (NCBI): domain Eukaryota; kingdom Viridiplantae; phylum Streptophyta; class Magnoliopsida; order Dilleniales; family Dilleniaceae; genus Dillenia; species Dillenia turbinata. The sequence continues at coordinate 2,105,361 of JBAMMX010000013.1, forward strand.
TGTGTAGGCAAAAATTGCAATGAGTTGAACTCCTCCGGCATTTCTTCCAATTCTTCTTCAACTGATGACTCAATGAGCTGATGCCAATGACAAAAGTTAAATTTCACAAGGATGTAGAAGTTAAATTATGTAATCTCTCATAAAAGTTAAATTATGAGATGCAAAAGTTATATTGATCTATAATGTCCGATAAAAAAGCACAAATGCCGACAAAGATAAGGATAGGTAAATGTCATAAATCTCATTACAGGATGAAGTTGGCAATTTATAAATATTGGTATTCAATGTGGAGAAATCAAGAAGAGTAATTTCAGTGTTAAAACATAATACCTCTTTCCAATATTTTGGTGAATGCAGAAAATGCAATGAGTTTAGCACCTCCACTCTCCAATGCCTTGTTCCAATACCTACGTATGGTAGGAAGGATAAGCGAGGCCAATACTCACCTCCCTCCTCGCATTTGGGCTTTAGTTCTGGACAATTCCCGATGCGTAACATCAAAAGCGATGGAGGCAGTGCTTCCATCGGCAGAGACTGAAGCTTTGGGCAATCGTAGATCCCGAGTGCAGTGAGAGAGGTGAGATTTTGAAAGACAGCAGATGAGAGTGACTCTAAATTTGAGAAATTTACGATGGCGAGAGCGGTTAGAGTGGAAGGAAGTAGAGATTGAGACTCTTGTGCTACAAATGGAAAGCAAACATCATCTCTGAATCCGCCCATAATCACCAAGTGTGTTAGAAAGGGCAATTTGTGGGGGGCCCACTCATCCCACATTTGCTTCGCCACCTTCTCGCATTCCCCAAAAGCATGGAATCGGAGGCTGGGTGGCAAACCTCCTTCAGGAAGGGACACTAGATTATCACACTTCAGTACACATAGATGTCGAAGGGAAGTGAGCTTTTGGAGGTTACTGGGCAGATATTTCAGATTCTTGCAATCTCTGATTTGAAGTGATCTGAGGTTGGGGGAGGACAATCCAGTTCCTGGAAATGATTCTATGCTCTCACATCCATCCATTACTAAAATAGTGAGATCTGTACAGAGGAATTCCGGTAAGCTTTTGAGATTTGGATAATCCCAAAATTCAATACGGTCGAGGGAAGTGGGACCGAATAGTATGTCACTGATCGACTCCATTTTTCTGCAATTCCAAATCTTAAGTGTCTTAAGGGTGGAGGGCAGGACACAACTTGAAAATGATTCAAGCGATTCACAACTGAATATGTCCAACACTTGCAATTTACTATTGCTGCTAATAATTCCATCAGGTAAGGTCTGTAGATTTTGGCACCGAGCAATGTAAAGCTCGGTAAGGGAGGTCGGGCAATGTAGGCCATCTGAAATATCCTTGACATTAACAAACCGTAGTTCATGCAGAGATGGAAGCATTGAAAGTCCGGGGACCACCAACTGGGGGCAATTTGTAATTCTCAGATGCAATAGTGTCTTGATAACAACAGGGAGAGACCAACTAACCCATTTTGGCATATTTTCAAACTCCAATGTCTTCAAGGATGGAAAGTGCCCACCATGTGGAGAAGCCTCTCCGTATAACTCTCTTCCAATTGTTTCAACTTCTAACATGCCTTCAATTTTTACTTCTTCTAACAGAGGTAGTCCACCGAGTGATGGCAACGACTTGCATCTTTTGCAATTGACAAGAGAGAGTTTCACTAATTTTGAATATGAGGAATCCCCGATCCAATTTGAGAAAGTCAAGCCACTATAACCATTAATTACTAACTTTCTCAACATCTTGTGTGGTTCCAACAAATTAAGAATCTTAATTTGACTCATTGTACTTTCACTATTGTTCAAACCACAAATCCATTGCAATTCTAATTCCTCAATATTTTTCTTATCTTTCAGATTGATCACAGCAACATCATCAATATCCTTCACTTTATCTAATCTTGAAATCATAAGACTGTCTGTCAAATGATGCAACATTTTTAGTTCCCTCAAACGTAAAGTATCGTTTTCACCCACGACAAACTTTGTTAATTTTCGAAGAAATTTCAAATTAACTACGTGAGGTGGCAACTCATGTAATTTAGGTGTATCAGTGATATCAAGATGACGAAGATTAGTAAGATCTATCATCCTCAAAGGTAATTGCTGAAGATACCTACAACCTTTTAGTATCAAAGATTGTAAAGAATGAAGATCACACAAAAAATCAGGTAAAACCTGGATTTTAGTATAGGATAAGTTGAGATATCGAAGGTACTTTAGATCAGCAATTGAAATTGACAACTCACGAATTTGATAAGAACTTAGTGAAAGCACTCTTAAGTACCTTAATTGTGACAACAAATCATGCAACAACTTCTCGTTAATGAAATGACAGCTACGCATATCCTCAATAGACAACGCTAGCAGTGTTCGCAATCTTTTTGTATTTTTGAGGGCCGTAAACTTCTTGTTTGGCTCATATATATAGCAAGGATATGACAAATGACGGGTCGTTGCTGCATTTGTACCTACATCCATCACTTCCTTATCCTCCATCCTGAAGCAAACTCTTCTAGCAAATATGTAAGCTAAATCATGGATAAGATCGTGCATTACAAATTTTGTAGCTTTGGAACTTGACCACTGTAAAAATGATCTTGATAATAGGTCTTGAAAATACTCATGACCTAAGTCTTCCATTTGCTTCTCCGCATTTAGCTCCCCAAGAAATCCTTCTGCCATCCATAACAAAATTAACTCCTCTTTATCAAATTCATAATCTTTTGGAAAGATTGAGCAATATGCCAAACACCGTTTCAAATGGGAAGAAAGATAGTGGTAGCTCAATCCTAGAGCTGGAATAATCATTTTGCTCATTGAGCTGGTCCATAATGAACTTTCATACACTTCTTCCCACTTCACTAGATCTTGATTGCGCAGAAGGCTGCCAAGTGTCTTGGCTGCTAATGGCAAGCCATCGCACCTTGTTACCAATTTTTCACCAATGACTTTAAGATTCTTGTGTGCACTAAAATCTGCGGCTCCTAGTGCATGTCGAGCAAATATGGACAAACATTCATCGAATTTCAATAAATTCAAATGATAAGTTGAAGTGTTGCATGTAATTGAGGCAACCGTTGCACTTCGAGTAGTGACAATAATGGTAGATCCCGGACGCCCTACTTTGAATGGAATAAATAAGTTTTCCCATTCTTCGTAGTTCTCATTCCAGATGTCATCTAAAACAATTAGAAATCTTTGCCTAAAAATTTTCTCCTTTAATGTCTCTTGAAGGAGATTGAGATTATTAACATCACTTGCATGTCTGTCCACCTTTTGTAAGATTGCTTTTGTTACTCCAAAAATATCAAAAGTATCAGAAACACAAGCCCACGCCCTCAGATCAAAATGTTGTTCCAGACTTTTGTGATTGTAGAGGCATCTAGCGAGGGTTGTTTTCCCAACGCCCCCCATGCCAACAATGGGTATGACGAGGGTTTTCGAGATAGTTGCTTCCCTACCTACAGAACTTTTCAACATCTCTTGTTGGTTGATGATCCGAGAGCCAGATCCTCCCATGCCAAACACAGGATTCACATGTCCTTCAGCTTCGGTGGTTTCACTTAAACCCATCAACTTGAGTACTGCAATCACATCTTGTTCTCGGCCAACAACTTCAGAGGGGTCCAGCAAAGAGGTTGTCTCCAACCTCTTATTGATTATGCTAGACCTGACTCCACACTTGGCTTCCAACCCCAAGTCGCTCTTCTGCTCTTCAATATCTTGAAATCTTGCAGTGATCTTCTTGATCAGAGGCAGCAAGTCTAACAATTGACCACTGCTAGATGCAGGATCTGAAAAGGAGTTGTTCAGTTGTTGAGCTTCATAGTCAAAGTCATCCAGCGCATCATCCGCATCATAAGCTAGGAGTAGAAGATCATCCAGCCACCTTTTCACTTCGATATCATTCATCTGCTTCTCTTCAGCATCACCTAGCACAAGCTTGATCTTCCGCAACATTGACCTCCATTTCCTGAGCTCAGAGTCAAATCCCTCTTGAATAGCAAAGTTCATGAGCGGCCCAGGAGCCAACTTATCCAGTAGAGATTGAAGATAAGCAGTTAAAAGCGGCTCTCCCATGGCTAAAATTAAGTAAGAAGTAACTGCAAACAGGGGCTCGGAAGGCAGAGAAAGTGAACAGAGACCACAAGAAGTAGATAAGAAAGACTGGTGGGGGGAAAGATGTAATGGTTATTCACTCATCTTGCTGTGTGTGTCGTGCTTAGGTACAAACAAGTCAAACGTGTAGGAGACCGCCAAAATTACATAAATCACCAAGTTTTAGTTATCGTGCTGAAAGCATCTAATTTCAATATTATTCTTGGTAATTTGGTTTTGTATAATTTATATCGCCTTTGTTTTTTATACTAAATGATTTTGAGTAGGACAAACGAGGGATATTACATTGACTAGGTTTTTAAAAGACTAAACTTTAATCCATGTAATTTTATTTTATTTTTTAACTAAGATATTTTTTTTAAATGCATAAAACCTGCAAAAAATTATTTTTTTATAAAAGATATTTAAATTATCATTATATTAATTATTTTTGTTAAAAATGATCTAAATCTCGATTTTATCAAATCAACATACTCCTCGCATAAAATGTCATACAATTATCAAGATCGACAGATAAAATTAGTACACTAATATTTTATGAATTTGGAAGAGGGAAAAATGAAACATAATTCAGGACCACTAAGTCCTCAATTTGGCACCTGAAGGACATTAAAAATGTTTCTTTGTTCTTTAGGCAAAAACAACATTAATCACATCCATTAATCATTTTTACATGGTTGTTAGCTAAGCATTTTTTTAATAAACATTATCTGATAATCATATTAAATTTGAATAAATTTGATTTGAGTTGAATTAAATTTTAAAGAAGTAAAATTCTCTCCGTACTTCTTTTTTTATACACTATATCGAACTGGGACTTTATTTAAAGAATTAGAGTCTAACTGGATCAATTAGGTGTTAGTAATTAAGCATTAGGTGACAAACATATAATGCAAAGACTTGGGATTATTTCTTTTTATTACGTCAAAATCATAGAAATACACATGGAGAAAACATTTCGGTCAAAACTTTTTACTACTTGGATATTCTTGTAAGGACAAATATTTGGGATTCCACTAACAAAAGTGATGACTCTTATAGCGTTTGTAATTAATCTACTGGGCGTTGTGAATTCAATGACTCTGAATTCAATGATTGTGAATTCAAGACGTCCCATTGCTATAAAAATTAACAAACATATAGCAATGCAATATTTTCAAATATAATCATCTAGAAATTTTTGACAAGGCTTAAGGACATGACCAACCTGCGAGCCAATAATTTATGGTTATGGGTCCAAACCCTTTGTCTAAGAACTTCGATTTCAAAACCTGGTAGAAATAATTTTCGCCTAAGACCAACTACACTCCATTTAATGCTTGCAACTCAAGTTGTTGGATTATTTTACTCGATTCCCATACAACGGAAGTATTCGAACAATTTTTAAAAAAATAAAATAGATTTGGTATAGGATTAAATACCTCGAATGTAGAACCCCAATATCGATCCAATCGTACGTCCCTCGAACAGATCTCGTGGTCGGGATGATAATCACAAATCGAACCACCACCGCAATACCACGACGCCTCAACCCTCAGTTCGGCGATTATCGTGACGGGAAAAATTCCCTACGCGGAATTTTTCTCAAGTCCTCATATTATTCTCTCTCTAGAGAATAATCATTTTCTCTTACGCTCTTGAAAATTCTCTTATGGCAGCCATGTGACTTTCATGAAGCAAGATTAAAGAGAGAGAGGAGTCCTCCATTATAGTGATACGTTCAAGAAGGAGAGCATTAAGGGAGAATCAATTATGGTAGTTATAGGCTAGTGGGAGTTATCCCACTAACCTCTCACACTTACCAAAATGCCCCTTGAGGGCACATCAAACTAATATCTCTCACTTACATACGAGTGCATTTTGCGTTCGTCACAAGATCACAACTCATGCGATCATATCACCTTACTGGATTTTCATACAGGATTGGGCGTCGTGCGAACTGCGAGTACACCTGCAAGCAAAAATCTCTCAATACACCTGTTAGGATGATTGAGAAGCCATCGTTAGTATCAAAAGAACTCGCTGCACCCCAGATCCAAGACTAATTACATCCATCGAGCTACTTTCCTCAATGAAAGTAATCCCCAATAAATGTTCGACTGTGTATCTACTATCATACTTACATCCCAATATAGATAGATATAATTTGTTAGCCGGTGAATACAACACAGTGATGTAATGTCAATTGGTCTTCCTTTTCCCAAACTCGAATCTATCAGCCTCAATTCAACTGCTTTTCTAGACCTGTCCCTCAGACCTTAATTTATCTTCCGGGCCATCGGTAAACAGACTAAAGTAGCAACACTGAGCCAAGACTTCTAGAAACAGTCGAAAGTGACAAGGGTACAAAAGATCCCACCCAATAGATCTCGAGTCTCATACAGTGGGAACGGGGATCTAAATAATATCATTGTCTCAAAATGATGTTCCCACTATCCCTGGTCGTCATATCACACGCGGTATGAAACGCATATCACAATGTTATTCCCTCATCTCTCAAAGGGCATATGTTAGATTTCTCTAACACTGTGCAGGTATGGGATTCAGTCTACACATAAGACTTTATCCAGAGATATCAAAGAGAATATCTCACAGACAATTTCACTAGTCGCAGATGATATCTGAGATCTCAAATCTGGCTACTTACAGGCAATATGGATGTGGGTACGTCCATGCCGGTCATATCGCATATGACTTCATCCTGAACATATATCAGGGCGACTTTTATTCTAATAGGGCCACTCTTAAAGCCTCTTACAACTAGAAACCGTCTTATCTCCGCTCACTTAGTACTGGAGGTGGTCACTCGTGTGAGAGAGTCCACCACGCCTGCCTGATATATCATTTATCACAACAAATCACAAAATGTATGACAATAAAACAGTGCTATAAATAAGTGACACAATCACGCACACATATCATATATATAAGACGCAATAAGCATCAGTACAAAGTGAGAAATGTCAATATGCATGCAAACCCAATGATTCCTATATCTCATACAGAAATCTCTCACAATGGGTTTATTGAAGGATCAACCAACACACTGTATAGTAATGTACTTAATTTGTCACTTCACCCTTCTCGATGATGTCTCTCATAACGTAGTATTAGGTATCAATGTGTTTGGACTTACTGATACTTAGGGTCTCAAGTGTGGTCAAAGGCGGCCTGATTTTCTCAATAAATCATCACTGGCCTCCCACTATCTGACACAACCCCTAAGTAATCCGAAAATTTCCAGAGCCAAACACTTTCCTAAATTGCCACGAGCATCTTATAAGCTCAATCCCTATCGTAGATAGAGATATATAGGTTTGCTTCTTGCTACTCCAAGACAGCAAAACCTGATATCGATTTGCATACATTCAGATTGCCAACTCAGTCGGTATCTGAATACCCAACAAAATGCAAATCACCTCCTCCGTAACACAAGGAGAGGTCCGCAGTTCTCTCGAGATATCTCGGAATCCTTTCACTGCTCTCCAGTGATCCCCTCTAGGATTCGATTGATACCTAATTACCATAGTGACTACAAATCAAACGTCTGATCGTGTACGCGACATTGCGTACAACAAATCACTCAGTGCACTGGAACAAGGGATTCTACTCATGTCCCTTGTCCTTTTCTGAGTCTTAAGGCATATGTCAAAAATTAGGCTTTAACCTTTTAGCGATAAGAGTATCTTTAAGGTCGTAGTCGATCTCCTCGAAATGCTCGAGAACTCCCTTGATGTTGGACTCCTGTGAAAAAGTAAACACCTGTCTCGAGCGATCCCTCTGGATCTTAATTTCAAGAAAGAACTGAGTCTCATCCATGTTCTTCACATCAAGACTCGACAATTTCTACGTCATCGTGGTTATCAGATACTCTCTATTGTTCCCAGTCAACAGAATGTCATTCAAATAAGGACATGATCACAAGAACGTAAAAAGTATACGCGATGATCCTCCTCAATCATCACGAAACCATGAGATGTCACCTCCTCGTAAAATCTCAAGCGCCACTGCCTGGATTGATGATTAAGGTCGCATGTCGACTTCCGAAGTCAATGGACTTTATCATCTTGATCTATAAGAATAAAGTCAGATGGCTGTTTCTTGTAGATCTCCTCATCCAAAACTCCTACTCAGGAGAACAGTCTCGACGTTCCATATCATGTCCACAACAATCGCTAAAAGTAAACGGATCGAGATAATTTCGCCCTCAATCTGAGTAACCCCTGGTTATCATATGGGCCTTATACCTTGTCACCGATCCATCAGCCTATCTCTTAATGTTGAGAACCTACTTGTTCCCAACGGCCCTACTACCCTCAGGCACATCAACTAGATCTCAGATCCCGTTGATTCTCATCAACTTCTGTTACCCGTGGCCTTTAATTAATGGTTCTCCACAGAACCCTCAAGAACGTCTAGGACAGTTAAAAAAAAATTCTCGTAATCCTCAAGAGTCACACTGAGAGCCTCTCCCTCAATCGGGAAACGACGGTTAGGTACACATCCTCAACTACTTTTAAGAGGAAGGAAAACCTTTTCACCTCTAGATGGATTGCTCTCACTAGAACCAAGATCCGTAATGGATTTTTAGATCCTACCACTAGGATTAGCCAACCACTAGGCTCATCCATCTTTTAGAAGGTAAAGTCCCAATTGATTTCACCTCTAATAGGGAAATTAGTTTCAAAAATCTCGACATCATGAGACTCAATCTTAGTGAGAGTGTCATTTGTATGTTTATTAGAACACAACCCTCTAGAATGTTCTGAGTATCTCAAAAAAGATACATCACTTTTCTCGCAGGCCTAACTCGCCGTGTAAATGCGAGAAACAGTGAACATACGCGACACAACCCCATAATCTCAAATGGCTAAGGTCAAGCTGTCTCCCTGTCCAAAGCTCATATGGAGTACTGACTACGGACTTCTATAGGACACGATTGAGGATGTAGGCTGTAGCCAATAGCGTATCTCCCTAATGGGAAACGTGTAAATTGGCTTGTGCCATCATCGGCCTCACCGTCTCAAACAAAGTCCTATTCCTGTCTCACGGCTACTCTACTCCACTAAGTAGTAAGGAATAGTCAGTTTCTCATAATACCATTCTTGAAATAGAGTTCTTTAGACAAATACTTGCGCCCTTGATCGGTTCTAAGAGCCTCTACTCTCAAGTTTAACTGATTCTCAACCTCGCTAGTAAACCTCCTGAAACATCTCAATGCCTCAGACTTGTGCGAGATCAGATAAACGTAACCGAAACGCGTGTAATTGTCTATGAACGCAATAGAGTACCCAACACCATTTCAGGTTCTCACGTTTATAACCAATTGTCCAAGCCCTCATTGCTTTGTCAAATGGTTTTCTCGTAAGTTTGTCATCTAGGCAAAATTGGTTAGTGGGTTCTACAAAACCACTCACTGCTAACCGGTTCATCCTCTCTCACACTAGGAGGATAACAAGAAATACCATTGAAAGGAATCATTTCTAGTGCATATAGTCCCTCATGGACCAAAATAGAACCAATCATAGAATTGTCGTAACAAATAGAAATTTTAAAATTTCTAAATTAACATAGCATATCCTAAACTGAAATCAAGTTCCGTCGAACTTTTGGAGTGTAAAAAGCATACAGAGTCTAGCAACTTTGTAACTCCAACTTGCAAGTGCTACTCCCTCTGATGTCAACAAAACACTCCGTTTCTGTATGTAAATCCTCCTACTTGAGAACTCACTGGGTGGAACTATTTAAGCGCGCTCCTATCTCGAGCTATGTGGTTGGTTGCTTCTGTGTTTACAATCCACGAAGGAGAGAAAACAGAAAGAAACTCAAACCACGTAAAGAAGAAAGAGATAATTTTCACTCGTCGCACTCACGAGCGAAATGATCAAGTCTACTACTCATGTAGCACTATACCTTGGTCGTGTCCAACTCCTTTTCGCTGCGCATTATTATTATCGATTTTCTCGGATGTTTTCTTCTTACCTGAATCTCGAGTCCTACAGGAGTTCTTGCTCGACTTCACCTCATAAGCATGACCCGAGTATGGCTTACTCGCCTCTCGATACTCCTACTCGAGCTCACTGTTCCTATTTACATTAGTGAAAGTGTGAATACTTTCGTCGTATGTGAAATAGACTTTCATGATTTCTCATGAATCAGGTAAAGAACTGGATCACATCCAGCACTAGAAAACATATCCGAAATGGGCTCGGTCACATTCCCCAACTAGGCGATCATACTCGACATTTTTATCAAATGTTGCATCATCATATGATCAACCATTTTCTTATAAATTATTACATTTATAAGTCAGTATCCTCATCTCAGGATCTGTAAGAGCACCACAATATTCTTTATAGGGTGAGCCAAACCGATAAAGCCGTAGGATATTGCTCATAGACTGGGATCACATCATCGTGCATACTACTCAGGAGGATTGCCCTAACTCGGCTATCATTCCTCTTTCATGCACGTAATGTCTCCTAATCCCGTCTGTCTGAGGTGTGGTACCCTCCCCGGAGTCCACCATTTCTTATCTTAGAATTTTAATTAGATTTTGCTTCTCGAGAATAAATTGAATCTACCGGTAAAAAATCACATAATTATCACCTTTCAATTTTATCCCCCTTACAAAGATCTAATACGATAATTTTAGAAGCAGTCAATGAGATAGTTGTGACTTGTGATACTTATTCTCACATTTTGTGCACCTTACAAATCAATAAGACCCAAATAATTCGAATACCTATCCCAAGAAGAGCGTATGAATCAACAGACACCATACACCACAATCTGGGATAGCATCTCACCATTTGGATTAGGATTTGATGTACAAAAACCCACAAAAGTCATTTTTATGAATGTGGAACCCACAAAAAATTTGAAAAATTTCAATTCCGGATAACCTGACACGCCGCCTATCTTCCCACGCACCGCCACGCACCGGCGGCACGTCCCCACTCGCCTCCACGCGCCGGGAACAACTACTGGCGCGTGCCAGACACGCAGTGCGTCTGGCACGGGCTTACACGCGCGCTTTATGAGTCGATGCACGCGCCTGACGCGCAGGCGCGCGAGTCACGCCCCTTCACGCGTGGAGCTGCGTGCGTGGGTCGGTTCTGAACCCGGTAGCGGGTCGGAACCCGAACCCGGTCCGGATCCGTGGGTCGCGGGTCGGGGACATGTGTCCGGGTCGTAATCGACCCAGACGATCCGACCGGTTTACGCGCCTCTCTCACGCGTGAACATCACGCCCCGGATGCCTTGCGTTGCACGCGCCTGCTTCGCGCGTGTATCTCACGCGCCCGCAAGTTGGACCTCTTCGTCTTCATCCGAATTTTCCTGTAAATGGGTCTTTTGACCCGTTGCCGGAAAACCCCATTTTCGGTATCATTTTGATCGGATTTTTTATGGAATCTCTAATTCCATTTATTCCAAATCCATTTATTCCAAGTATTCTTGACTCGATTTTTGGAATAATTGTGCCCTAAACTTGGCGTATTTTGGATCCAAAAATCCGACCCTCCGCGGCGAATTTTGAATCCATATTTTCTAGCCACAAATATATACAATATATATATCAAATTAAAGAGCATGAAACGTAGAACACAGATCTATAAATTTCATGCATTAATTTGCCCTAAAACTCGATAAATCTAGGGTTGAATAAGTCGGTCACTATTCACGGTTGAAACTTTCAACCGGAATTTTCTTAGCCTAAACGTGTTCAGAAAATTACGAAAAAATTATTTTCGTATTCTAGGGATCATGGGTAACGCAGTGGTGTTCTCGGATTCACGAAACTCATCCGTGATCCGAACTCCAAATTTTAAACTTTAAATTTTTATAACCAAAATTAAAATTTTGAAAATTAATTTTAATAATCCAACTTGGCTCTGATACCAATGTTGGATTATTTTACTCGATTCACATACAGCGGAAGCATTTGAACAATTTTCAAAAAAATAAAATAGATCGGTATAAGATAAAATACCTCGAATGTAGAATCTCAATATCGATCCAATCGTACGTCCCTCGAACGGATCTCGTGGTCGGGATGGTGATCATAAATCGAACCACCACCGCAATACCACGATGCCTCAACCCTCAGTCCGGTGATCATCGTGACGGGAAAAATTCTCTACGTGAAATTTTTCTCAAACCCTCATATTATTCTCTCATAACAGTCATGTGACTCTCATGGAGCAAGATTAGAGACAGAGAGGAGTCCTCCATTATGGTGATACGTTCAAGATGGAGAGTATTAAAAAAGAATCAATTATGATAGTTATAAGTTAGTAAGAATTATCCCCTAATCCCTCACGCTTACCAAAATATCTCTTGAGGGCACATCAAACTAATACAAGTCAATATGATTACTGACACCTTGAATTCAGATTGATGACCACCGAAAAAATCAAACTTCACCCGCTCTAGATTTCTAGGGCGTACATGAGACTGAATGTATAGTTTTTTTTTTTTAAAAAGCAAAAATAATAATAAGATAGAAATTTTAATTATTTTATTAAAGTCATCATATATGCACAATAACTCATAAGTCACGCATGCTAGTCTGGAATTTCTATTTTTCTACTTTGGTTGCATTATTTGCTTGTTTCAACCATAGCTTTAATGGCCAGTGTGGACAAGTTGTGAGTTGTTGGTTGAGCGTGATAATTGCTTAAGGTAGGAGCGACGTCTTGACCCGAAACGGAAGGCCTATAGCATTAGGTTACAGACATATGATGTTGCTATCTGTTAATAGATTTGGTATTAATCGTCAAATTAACAATTGTGATTGAATAATGGTAAGGCCTGACATTTTCTCAAAGAGCAAAAGCAACGAAAAGTTTCAATTATTTATTAGTCCTCACCGGGGTGACCGCGATTCGGCTCAAATTATAAACCGAATCAGAACTGATTATCCAAAAATCAAATTAAAACTGCTTTTTCAGCTTTGGTTCAAATATTAGAACTAGAACCGAAAACTTATGATTCGATTCTGGTTCCTGATTTTTAAAAACCATAATCGAAATTGAACCAGGAGTAGGATTAGGACTGGGATCAGAATCAGAGCCAAGATTGGAATTGAAACCGAATCTTTTTTTTTTTAATGAAACAGGAATTGAATTTTTAAAAACAAATGATTTTTGTTATTGTATAAAAACTAGAGTCACTTTAAAAAGTGGATTAGTATCGATTATTAAGGTAAGAGAGTCATAAATTTAAATAATAAGTGAATTATGAAGGTTTTGATTCCTTTAAACTCGAGAAGAATAGAGAGACAACTTAATTTATATAAATTAAGTTCAAAACCTTATTTATTTATTTTAATTATAAAAACAAAGAATTAAATATGTGATACAATGTAATTATAAGAATGATAATATTTTTTTTTTTCATTTGGTTGTGTGGATTTATTGACTAAATATATTTTGATAAAAATATTTTTATAATAAATATTTGATTTAAAAAGTTTCATAGAATAAAAAAAATCAATCTACTCAAAATCTACAAACAAAACTTAATTTTAAACAAAATTTAAATACAATATAACTTAAATTAAAATAAGTTGACTAGATTAATAAATTGAAAAACAATAGTCAAATTTATCTATTAAAGAAATAAGAGAATTAAAATTAAAGAATTTAAATTTTGGTTTCAAATGATTCGAATCGAAATCAAAGTGTGAGAAATCGCAATTGAAATTAGTGTCGATTCTAGTTTCGGTTCTAATGGATAATAAATCAGAATCATTGATTTTGGAATCAGAATCAAATCGATTAGGAATTAAAGCCAAAATCATTGATAAACGATTCAATTTTGATTCGAGTGGACGATGAATAAGGGCATCGGTTCCAGAACTATCGTGGTCACCCCAAGTACTCACAATCCCAAAAAAATAAAAATAAAATAAATAAAAAAAGCTTAAAATAGACTTTGGGCTACTGCGTAGCTCGGGCTTTCGACGTGGCAAAATATTATTTGTGAAACACAGTACACACAGATCATAAGTAGTTTGTCCATCCCCAAATTCCACCGCTCGATCCCAGCAATTGGCTCGCAAGTCCACAGGTGGCGAAGCCCCCTTGGAAGCAGCTCGTGACCAAAGCTACTCGCAAATCGGCTCCGGCCATTGGCAGAGTCAAGAAGCTCCACCGTTTCCGTCCTGGAACTGTCGCTTTCCTAGAAATTAGAAAATACCAGAGGAGCACTGAGCTTCTCATCCGCAAACTCCCATTTCAGCGTTTGGTTCATGATATCGCGCAGGACTTCAAGACCGATCTCCATTTCCAGGGTTCTGCTGTTGCCACCCTGCAGGAAGCCATCAAGGCCTACTTGGTTGGGCAGTTTGAGGACACGAATCTCTGCGCAATCCACGCCAAAAGGGTCACAATCATGCCAAAAGACATACAGTTGACGTGCAGGATTCGTGGTGAGAGAGTATGAAGATGGAAGTTGAGTATTGTTGTTCTATTGTTTGCATTAGGGTATTTAGGGATAGTAGTTATATGTAAGTACTTGAATGAATCTAGTTGTTTTGTGGGTATCAAAAAGTTGTAATGTTTGGGGTATCAGGTATCTTGTTAATTGAATAAAGTGATTTCATTGGAAAAAAATCTTTGATTCTCTGCTAGATCATTTATAATATGATCTGTGATCAATCTTTGTGGTTCCATTGATGAATATTTAACTTTTTGCATAGATTAGCTATGTCCTTGGTTAAGTGGGTTTGAATTTTTCAGTCTTTCAGTGTTTTAACGTAGTTTGTCTGGGCAAAGTAGAACGAAGTGGGTGTCTGGTTTTTATTGTTGATTGTCTTTGCAATTGAAATGAAATCCACTCGTATATCTGGATGAGCTAATGTGTGGCATTCACTTTGAATGAAAGAATGTGACTGACTGGTGTAGGTGTGACTTTGCACCAGCTGTTGACACACTTGATCATTGAGACAAGTCCTTCCATTTTTTGTGAAGTTGTGAGAGGAAATTCCAGAGGGTTCATTTAGCATAGTTACTTGTAATTTCAATAATATTCTACATTAAGCCATTTGGAAACGTTAACGGTCATATTCAATTAAAATTGTATCAACTTTTCAATATAATAAATTATTGATATAATTAGAATTTTAATTTTTTTTTTTACTGAAAGAAAACATTGACTTTTGCTTGTTGAATTGTACAATTTTAGCAATTTTTTTTTATTGTAGAAAAATATATTATAAATAAATAAAATTCAATTGAGATTTTAAATAGTGCTTGATATGAATAGTATTAAGTTCTTATATTTATATTATTAAGTTTTTTATGTCTATTGAAAATATGATTTTTGTATAAACTTTTTTTTTGTTCGTTGAACATATAGTTTTGTATAATTTTATATTGCCTATATATATATATATATATATATATATATATATATGATTTTGAATTGGACAAATCAGGGTTATTACATTGACTAGGTTTTTAAAATGACTCAACTTTTATCTATGTAATTTTATTTTATTTTTTAACTAAGATTGTTTTTTTAAAATGCATAAAACCAACAAAAAATTATTTTTTTAAAAAAAGATATTTAAATTATTATTATATTGATTATTTTTTATTACAAAATTATCTAAATCTTGATTTTATCAAATCGACATACTCCTCACATAAAATGTCATACAATTGTCAAGATCAATTGCTAAAACTACTTTACTAGTTTCCAAGGTGGGAAAATGAAACATGATTCACAACCACTAAGTCCTCAATTTGGCACTTGAAGGACATAAAAAATGTTTCTTTGTTTTTAAGTAAAAAACAACGGTAATCACATCCATTAAACATTTTTACGCCGTAGTTAACTAAGCATTTTTTATAAATATTATTCGATAATCACATTAAATTCGATTAAATTTGATTTGAGTTGAGTTAGATTTTAAAGGGATAAAATTCTTCTGATACTTGTATTTTTATATATAATACTTGAATCTAAAATATTATTTAAAGAATTGATATCCATCAATTGGGCATTGAAAATTAAGCATTAGGTGACAAACATATAACGTAAAGGTTTGGAATTATTTTTTTTTTTTTTGGTTATAAGAAAATAATGGAAATACACTCGGACGCTTGAACAAAGATGTTTTTACCACTTGGATATCCCTATAAGAACAAAGATTTGGAATTCTACTAACAAAAGTAATGACTCTTATAGTGTTTGTAATTAATCTACTAAGTGTTGTGAATTCAATGTTTCTAAATTCAATGATTGTGAATTCAAGATGTCCCATTGTTATAAAAATTAACAAACATATAGCGATGCTAATCTGTTTGCACATAAGTCCCATTCAAATATGCTTGTTACCTAAAACTACGGAATTAAATCCGAATTCCAAATAATGGCAAAAGAGGCTATCTTCCACCACTCCCATTTCCCATTTTTGTTTTTGTTTTTTTTTTTGGCAATGTTTTCAAATATAATCATCTAGAAAATTTTGACAAAGCTTAACCCCAATTAAGGGCATGACCAACCAGTGACCCAATAATTTATGGTTATGGGTCCAGACCTTTGTCTAAGAACTTTGATGTCAAGATCTGGTAGAAAATCATTTTCGCCTTAAAGAAAACCAATTACTCTCCATTTAATGCTTGCAACTCCAGTCGATACGGTTACGTGACACCTTGAATTCAAATTGATGACCACTGAAAAAATCAAACTTCACTTGCTCCAGATTTCTAAGGCGTACATGTGACTCAACCTATAGCTTTTTTTTTTTTTTTTCTAAGAAAAAATAATAATAAGATAAAAGTTTTAATTATTTTAATAAAGTCATTACATATTATTGGAGTCATCATATATGCACAACTCCAGTCTATTTTTCTACTTTGATTGCATTGTTGTGCTTGTTTCAACCATTAGCCATAATGGCCAGTGTGAACAAGTTGTGAATTGTCAGTTGAGCGTGATAATTACTTGAGGTAGGAGGGACGTCTTGACCCGAAACGGAAGGCCCATAGCATTAGGTGACAAACTATAATGTCGCTATCAGTATATAGCTTTGGTATTAATCATCAAATTAACGGTTATGATTGAATAATGGTAAGGCCCGACATTTTCTCAAAGGGCAAGAGTAACAAAAAGTTTCAATTATATATTAGTACTCGCTGGGGGTGACGTTGGTTCGACTCAAACCATGAATTGAATAGGAACCAGTTGTGCAAAAACCGAAACGAAACTACTTTTTCGGCTTCAGTTCAAAAACCAGGACCGGGACTTGGATTAGAACCAGAACTGGAACCGGTATTGGGATTGGAACCGGAACCAAATCTTTTTTTTTTTTTTTAATAAAATCGAAACTGAATCTTCAAAGTGGTTTCTGTTTTTATACAAACACCAAAGTCACTTTAAAAATCGGATTGGATTCCATCACTAAGGTCATACATTCAAATGGTAAGTGAGTCGTGGGAGTTTTGATTTCTTTAGACTCCAAAAGAATAGAGAGGAAACTTAGTTTATATAAATTAAGTTCAAACCTTTTTTTATTTTTTATCTTTTAATTGTAAAAATAAAGAATTAAATACATGATATATTGCAATTATAAGAATGATAATATATATATGTATATTTTCATTTGGCGATGTGAATTTATTAATCAATTATGTTTTAATGAAAATATTTTTACGATAAATGTTTGATTTAAAATGTTATATAGAACAAATAGATCGACCTAAATCAAAAGTCCACATGCAAAATTTGACTTTAAACAAAATTTAAACACAAGACAACTTAAATTAATATAAGTCAACTGGATTAATAAATTGAAAAACAAAACAGTGAAATTGACCTATTAAAGAGATGAGAGAATTGAAATTGAAAAATTTAAATTTCGGTTCCAAATGTTCGATCTGAAACTGTGGGAAACCACAACCAAAACTAGAACTATCGGTAAGCGGTTCTATTCCAATTTCAGTGGATGATAAACTGGAACCATCGGTTTTGGAACCAGAACCATGAAACCGAAATCAGAACCATTGCTAAGCGGTTTGGTTTTGGTTCCAGTGGATGATGAACCAAAACTGACGGTTCCAAAACTGTGGTCACCTCAAGTACTCACAATCCCAAGAAAAAAAAAGAAATTAAAAAAAAAAAGCTTAAAAAAGACTTTGGGTTGTTGCTCAGCTTGGCCTTTTGACTTGGCAAAATATTATTTGTGAATCCTAGTAGACACAGATCATAAGCAGCTTGCTTATCCCCGAATTCCCACCACTCGAACCGAGCAAATAGCTCACAAGTCCACTGGTAGCAAAGCCCCAAGAAGCAACTCATGACCAAAGCTGCTCACTAATCGACTCTGACCACCGACGGAGTCAAGAAGCTCTACCGTTTCCATCTTTGAACCGTTTCTCTCTGAGAAATCCGAAAGTACCAGAGGAGCACTGAGCTTCTCATTCGCAAACACCCATTTCAGCATTTGGTTCATAAGATCGCGTAGGACTTCAAGACCAATTTGTTGTTGCCGCCTTGCAGGAAGCCATCGAGGCCTACTTGGTTAGGCTGTTTGAGGGCATGAATCTTTGTGCAATCCATGCCAAGAGTGTCACAATCATGCCAAAAGACATATTGTTAACGCGCAGGATTGGTGGTGAGAGAGCATAAAGATGGAATTTGAGTATGGTTGTTCTCTTGTATGCGTTAGGGTACTTATGAATAGTAGTTAAATGTAAGTACTTGAATGAATCTAGTTGTTGTCTGGGTATCAAAAAGTTGTAATGTTTGGTGTATTTTGTTAATTGAATCAAGTGATTTCAATGGCAAAAATCTTTGATTCTCTATCATTACTTGTTCATTTCTAATCAGATCTGTGATTAATCTTTGTGGCGCCATTGATGAATATTTAACTTTTGCGTAGATTAGATTTGTCTTGGGTCAAGTGGATGTGAATTTTTTCAGTCTGACAATGTTTTACCATAGTTTGTCTGGGTAAAGCAGAACGAAGTGCCCACTGGGTATTAAGTTTTTATTGTTGATTGTTTTTGTAATTGTTGGAAGTGGGTCTAATTCCATAGATAATCTCTTTGTCGACTCAAATGGATTGGATAGTTTTCTGTTAATCTTGATGAATGAGACCTACAAAAGACTGTCAGAGAATGCTTTGGCAAGGAGACTCCAATGCTTAAGTCAAAGAGTGGTTTTCAATAAAAGAGAAACAGACTAAGAAAAAGAGTTCTGTATGCCTTTGTGTGCTCTACATGAATAAAGAAAGAAAGAGGACTTACTTGGCCAGCAGGTTTATGAGAGATATATAGTCTATCTGCATGAGTTTCTTATGTTTTCGGGGTGTTAAAACCTTAATTTTCTAATTGAAATGTCCCGAGATTATGAGGATCATAGTGAAAGATTCTCAAATATTTAAAATATTATTATTCGAGAAGGTCTAAATCATGAAATATCATTTTCCTTATTTGCAGCAGTCAAAGGTTTCATTTCCTTTTACAGGAGATTGCCTTTGTACTTTAAGGGAAATGTATATTGTCTTTAGCCGAGCAAGATAGTAGAGCCCTAAGTAGATTTGAGGACCGATCAAGCAATTATTGAGTCAGCATTGTTGGTCCCTATGTAACCAAGAAGGGGGGTTGAATTGATTGGCTTCAATTGTAGATTTTACTCTACTTAAAATCTAATTTAAAACCTAAGGCCAAACTAGATGGAGCATGTACATGCAAGTGTATACAAATGCAAAAAATAAAGAGAAATGATAGAGATATTAAGCCCAATTTATAGTGGTTTGGCCTTATGCCTACGTCCATTCTTCCAACTCAGCAAGCCAGGGTTCAGTGATAGCTAATTTTCACTATACATAAAGAGAGTTACAAACACATGTACATGGCTTCAACGTTAACAATATGCACCTTCCTCCTTCAAGAAGTCTTAGTCCAACACTTACCCAGACCTAACTCTCTCACACTTAACCTATCAACACAAGAGAATGTTTCTCATACTCTCCTTAAACTTGTGAGACAATACAAAGATAGAACAAAAGATTACAGATGTGAATTAATTCAAATAACAATAGTGAAGCGTAATAATCTGTCAGAAAACTATGGTTAAGTAGTGGTTTTTGGGTTTAGTTTTCTCTCAGCTCAAGTCTCGAATGAAGTCTGCAAAAGTCTCTCAATAAAGTCTGAATATTGCTCTTCAAAATCCACTTCGAGTTCTACTTCAAACTCTAACTGATCAAGTTGATATCAGCCTCTCAAAAGTATTTCAGAACCAGCCCCTTGACAGTTTTTTAGATCCTAAATTTTAGCCTTCTGTTTTCAGGTTGCAAAACCATCTTTTACTATGGTAACTTCTTTGAATTAAAGTCTAACAATAGTCTTAGGATGAGAAGAAAGTGGAATTCAAAAAGCTTAGGAGATGGAGAAGATATAGATGATCCAAAAACCTCCTAAAAATCTGCCTAGCTTTCAGAGAAAGTTGAAGTCAAATTCTGAACTTGATTTTACCTCCAGTAAATGTATGATCTGAGCTTGAATTTGAAACACCCATTAGGATAGGCTTCATGGTTAAGTATAGCTCCCAATCTGTACTTAACATGCTGAGTTAGGCATTGAAAATTACAACAGTTTGAAACTTGTCTGAAACTCTATTGCTTCCACCCAAACATTCTGCTTCTACCCAACTTTGCTTCTACTTTGCTTCTGAGTTAGTATTCTCTAACCAATTGTACATATAAACTTGTATTACATAATCTAAATGTCTACATACTTGATAAATTTGTTAGAAACACTTGTAGAATTTTGTTATCATCAAAATATTAGGGTTTGACAACAATTTCTCTAACAATCTCCCTCTTTTTGATGACAACAAAACCTTAAATAAAATAAAAAATGATATGCTCAACATACTAAACAAAAATGTACAGAACATCACAACAATATGCAAGCATATTACCTTCAGCACAATATGCTATCATATTACATTCTCCCCCTCAATTCATGAGAACATAATTAATATGTAGAACCAGTCATGAATCTGAGTTATCTCCCCCTTAATATTTGCTTATTTACACATTTTATTATATTTCCTCCTTTTTGTTTCATCAAAAACAAACAACAACAATATAATATGAAGAAGACAAAAAGAATGCAAGAGGAAGATAAAGATGTCATTAGAGAAGATCAAAGATACACTGAGAATGAAGACCTGATAATCAGAAAATAGACATAATTGCAGACTGTCTACAAATAGAGATTTAACTATCTGAAAATTCCTGAAGTAGAATAGCTAAGCCTTTTCGCACTAATTGAAGCATATTCATACATTGATCAACTTTCATTTCTAAAACATTAATTCTATCCTCTATTCCACTAACCCATGTTGGTTTGTCTGTGGAATGATGCACATGATATGCAGCTGTCTTCCTTCTCTTTCTAGAAGACTCTCCCATTTCATATCTTGTTCTAGGTAATTCACAATCTCCTTGTTCATTCAAGCCCTGTTCAAAACCAGCTTCTATTCCACTTGCTTCATCTAGTTTGCCTTGTCAAAATTGTCCATCTCTATGTTTCCAAATCTTGTCATCAGATATTGTGATACCCATATGATTAATGCTAGAGTCACCAAGTGTAAGAACAGTTTCGATTACTCCTTTTAATTCAGAAAAATCAAATTCCTTGTATTTTAAAAGATTTAACAACACATTGCTATAAGGCCTCATAGTCACATTTCTTCTAATGTGAGGCATAAAAATTTCAACCAAGTCTAATTCTTTATCCAAAATCATGGCAGCAATAATCTTGGTATCTTCAATAGTCACAGTAGTCATACTTCCATTCCTTGGTGTAATGCACAGAGTCACAATTTTGTGAATGATTCTAACTAACAGATGAAAATCTTTGTGGTACATATACTTATTTTCAGTATCATCTTTGCCACCAAGTAGGTTATATAAACCTTTCTTGCTTAGATTTAATTAAGAAGTATCTGCAGTCCTTTTCAGTCCTAAGCAAGCAGATATGTCATCTTTGGATATAATAACCGAATGACCTTCAATCTTTGTCACCAAATTGTCTACATTTTCAGTATTTAAATTCTTGTAAAAATCAAGAATTATCTTCTTCCAACAATTTTTCAGACCAGCACATAAACTAACACAACCAATTCTTTCAAGAAGCTTTCAGAATTCTAACCCATTTTCTTCAAAAAATTCAAAATCAACAATCCTCAAAAGGAGAACATTTTCCTTCAGAGCATGATTGCTTACTGAAGTAATCTTGATTCTTGATGATTTTTCCATTAGAGGAATTTGAATTTTAGGAGATGAAGAACTTTCGGGTGATGAAGAGTTTAACCTAGGTTTGGAATCTCCACTCTTGGATGAACTTCTATCATCTAATTCAACATGAGATACAGTGGGATTTGGGTTTTTTCTGTTAACAATTCGTTGGGATTTGCCACGAACCATTTTGATTTTGGAGATTAGATTGAAGAATTTTGGGATTTCTTGACCTAGGGTTTTTGCGAAAAGGAAGAGAAAGAGGGTTCTATTGTTGAAAAAGATAATGAGAGTTTTAAAGATTTGGGGATTTTCCTTTTCTTTTTTTTTTCTTTTTTTTATTGTATAGAACTACTGTTATACTTCTATTCTTGGTTCTATAAAACTTTTAATATTTCATTCTCTTCTTTTAAAAAGAAAAGCATACTCCAATCTCATTTCTATTAAATTCAAATCTTTCTCTATCTAGAGGTTTTGTAAAAATATCTGTCAATTGATTTTTTATATCAACATATTCTATAACAACATCTCCTTTTAAAATATGATCTGTTATAGAATGATGTCTAACTTCTGTGTGTTTTAATTTAGAATGATTTATGGAATTTTTTGTTAGACATATAGTACTTATATTATCACATCTCATCAAAATATTTTTATAATCCAGCCCATAGTATTTTAATTATTGTTTCAACCATAAGATTTGAGTACAACAATTTTCTATTGACACACATTCTGAATCGGCCGTGAATAAAGCAACTGAATTTTACTTTTTGGATACCCAACTTATAATTCTATTTTCCAAAAATTGACAAGTACTTGAGGTATTTTTTCGATCAATTTTGAATCGGCATAGTCAGCATCCAAATATCCAATCAATTCAAAATTTGAATTTCTTGGATACCAAATTCCTAGATTATAAGTACATGCTACATATTTCAAAATTCTCTTAGTAGTTTTTAAATGAGATTCCTTATCTTTACTTTGAAATCTAATACATAAGCATATACTATACAAAATATCTAGACGTAAAGCGGTTAGATATAACAAAAATCTTATCATGTTTCTCTAGAAATTTTCATCTACATCTTTCCTTATTCATCCAAATGTAACTTAATGGAGGTAGACATTGGAGTACTAACATTTTTTGAGTTTTCCATTCCAAATTTCTTTATTAACTCTTTTGCATATTTTTCTTGGGTTATGAAAATCCATTCGGGTGTTTGTTTTATTTGTAAACCTAAAAAGAAATTCAATTCACCCACCATATACATTTCAAATTCACTTTTCATCATATTACTAAAATCATCACATAAGCATTCATTTGTAGCATCGAAAATAATATTGTCACGCCCCGAACTGGGAATCGTGAACAGCTGCCCGTTGCCCTGGATGCCGGCTGTATTTTTACAGAAAATCGCGCAGAACCTCCCCATGTACAAATAAACCTGTATACCTGTGAAAATGCAAAATCATCCGGAAATTAAAATAAAAGGGCCATCCCGACCTCACAACAACCCACCAACCACAGCAGACATCCAGGACAACGCCAGGCTAAATAAACTATCAGCAATTCTAGCCACAGACTTCTACTGTCATGCCAAACTAGAGCATGAGCAGCCGCTACACCGAGCGGGCCTAAGTTTTTATACAATTTACAATAATTTTCTCAAGTATTATCCAAATACGTACAATTGCCTCAATGCAAATAAAATATGAGAGTTTCGCAAACAAAAGTCTAAAAATTATACAGTCATCCCAAAATAAGTACACGACCAACTACAGACCTCAACAAGATCTCGCAGGGTCGAAAATAAAATACGAAATTCATCTTTTAAATTAAACTTTGATCTCACCGCCGTGAATCACCCAAATCCACTAAAATCTCCAAAATCTGAAACATCGCTCCGGCACAACAATAATCCTGTCTGGGGAGGGAGAGATGAGGGGTGAGTACCCGGGGAAGAATACTCAGTGGGTGAGGGGATTAATTTCAAGTACTAATAGTGTAGGTAAACATTGGAGTGTCAAATAATATCATTCGTAATCAATATTTTAAATTTTGCAATAAATCATGATATGTTCAATAAAATGAACTCATTTAATCATTCACACGATATCATACATATATGCATCCATTTAAAAATCAAGTATAACATAGAGCTAGCCGAAAGAATCCTGGCAAGGGTCAACCATGACCAAGGACAGGCGCATCGGGGGTTTTAATATGCAAAGTGTTTCAAAGTAGCTCTCTACCCCAACGTTAGCACGTACAAGCAACTCCCAGTACTAGACCGCCTATTCAGAAGGACCTCCCCTTTCAGTTCAACTGGGCCCATACGGAACATCACAATCATGTACAAGCAACTCCCGGTGCTAGACCGCCTATGCTGACGGACCTCTCCAATACATGGTTCAACCGGGCCCATACGGAACATCATAATCATGTACAAGCAACTCCCGGTGCTAGACCGCCTATTCTAACGGACCTCCCCTTTCGGTTCAACCGGGCCCATACATATCGCAATCACGACGTTTGCGGATACCTCTGGCCAAAGCGTATTCGGGCAACCCGTGCCTCTACAAACGCCCTTCGTAGCTACGGAATCAATCAAGAACATCCGTCCCCCACCGGGACTCAATCACATCATATCAACACAAAACTAGTGGGCATCCAACCCACATAGTTCATCAAAACGATTCAAATCCGTGTGCCAATACATTTCATCAAAATCATTTCAAATCAACAACCAATGCGATGGTAGAATAGAAAATATTCAAGTTCTCAAATCATGGCACAATTTCATTCCATTCAAACATGGATGCATAGTCATAGAAATCATAAGTTTACGACACTCTAATAATCACAAAACAGATTTGAGATTTAATATCACACGTCGAATCAATGCATATCAAAGCATGTTTTGTTTAAAAACAAGGTAAAATCAGGTTTCACTATTTCATGAAAGAGATTAGGGTCCCACTCACCGTATACAGGAGGGTGTGCACTCCCAAATTCCAAACCAAACCAAATCAAATTCCTCTTTGAACCCGAACATGTTATCCTAAGGCATTGAACATCAATTCCACTTAAAATCATTTTCTAAAACAATTCAGAATTTGCATTTGTACAGCCATAGAGAAATTGATGTAACTTCTCCTACACATATCAGATCCAATTCAATTTGAATCCTTTCAAGTCCCCCAAAAGATTAGCCTAATTAAACATCGCAATTTCGTCATTAATTTCCAATTATTTTTAGGGTTTGACAATTTCTCTAATTTGTACAAGTCTTGATTCCTCAATTTTTGGATATACTCCAATTTCATCAATTTCATTCCATTTATAAGTAAATAACAAAATCAAATCAATCTTAATTCAAATCTAAAACCGTTCAAAATCGAAAACAAGTCTAAAATAAATAAATTCCCAACAAGATGGAAAAATCTTTGAAAATTCATACACTTTTCAATTCTCATCCGATTTCTTCAAACCATATGTCATTTTCAAGGTATTTAAGTCTATTTTCATCATACGGAATTAGTATTTTGATTGCCTATATGTAGGACAACTTATAATAAAAAGACTGCATAATTTCTTAAACTCAAATCCCAAATTCCAATTATTCTCATGCATACATCAAATTAAACTTCAAGAGAAACCATTATAATCAACTCATTATGATTCTATCATCCTGAACAACCCAATTCGTATAAAATCGTCTATTTAACCTAAACAATTACGTATAATATCAGATAACGCATTCAAATCTAATCTAATATACATCCTAACATATACAATGTATTCTTACTCTAATTTACTCTAAATTCATCCAATGTATCGAAAGAATTTGTATTTTACCTCACTTAGGGTCTCTCGGTATGCAGACCTAGCTTCTAGTCGCCAGTGGTTTCAAGCTCAACCTGTAACGGTTTCAAATTCGGAGCAAATGTTAGCAATTGATCCTAATTACTCAGAAAATTCAAAACCCTAGAACTAGGGCTAGGAATTGGTCCTCACCTGCGCAGGAGATGAGTGCAGACCCGACCTAGGGTTTCAAAGTCTGCCGATTTGGGCTTTGCAAGAGTGGCAGAAGGCGCGCGAGCAGGGAAGGAGCTGCAGCCGCGCGCGCAGAAACTGTCGCGCGTTGCAGGCACGCGCAGGAAGGGACTGTCGCGTGCTAGCGCGCGCAGGAGGGGGGGCTATCTCGCGCGGGGTCACGCGCGCGTAAGGGCTATCTCGCGCGAGCAGTCACGCTCTGTTGCCCGCACAGGGAGTAACAGAGTGAGAGAGAGACTGAGGGAGACTGAGGGAGACTGAGAGACAGAGAGGCAGGTAGAGAGTGGAAGATGGGGGTGGTGGTGGAAGGAGCCGACGGTTGAAGGCGGAGGAAGTGAAGAGAGATCACGAGCGGGAGGGAGACACAGCGGGAGATAGAGAGAGATGGAACCGAGAGAGAGAGAAATAGAGAGAGGGATAAAGAGTGACAATAGTGGCTGCGGGTGGTGGCGACGGCCGTCTACGGCAAAGGAGGGCAGTGGCGGCAGTAGGGCGGTGGAGATGGGCCGCGGGAGAGGGTGAGAGAATGAGAAGAGAGGAAGAAAGATTAGGGCTTTTAGCCCTAATCTTCATTTGGGCAAAACGCAGCGTTTTGCTGCGTTTTGTCCCACCCACATTTTTTTTTTACAAATAGATTAATTAATACATAAACAAATATATATATATTTTTATACTCACTTTTCTCTAGAATATAAATTTCATAGAAATGAGATTTACTGCGAATTACGGACGTAACATTTTAAAATATACCAAAAATTTAAATTTAATATCTCAAAATCGAAAATCAATATAATTAAAAATTTCTCTCTCTATATATAACTGAGAAATATTTTATTTAATTTCATGAACAGGAATACTAGTACAGACACCGCAGTGTCGGTGTTACATTTTCTAACCCCCTAAAAACAAGTTTCGTCCTCGAAACTGAAAGAAGGCCTTACCGAAACAAATAGGAGAAGGCTGCGAAGCGCCTATGGGTCACTGATGCTTGGCCATCATCTGCTGACAAACTAGGCATCAAGCAACGAATTCTCTCTTTACACGAGATCACTAAAAACTATCTAGGATGGTTAGGTACATTTTTGTACCTCCCAGGATGCATAACGTGAATAGAGGAATAAGTTTCCTCTAAAATATCTCTACGAAGATTCACTGTAGGTGGGAGTGCAAACCCGCTATCGATATACTACTAGTCCGTTATCACGGACTCGGAACTCTCTATCATCATCTCTACAGATCTATCAAGAATACCTTGGAGCTCCTCATTTGCTTCCTAAATCTCTCTAATGCGGTCGAGCAAGGTCGGCCTCATTTCAAATCAAGCTAGTAATGTTGCTCGATCATCACTAACCAAACTAACTCCTAAACAAAAGAATCTACTGGAAGATTACCCATGGTCGTATCTGGGTTCGCCTAAGCGTCCTCCTGTGTCATAACATACACGTGGGCCTGTGCCCTCGGCTCTTATAGTGAAGAACCTAGTGCAGTGTTGCTCCCGGCTGCAATCCATGAAGCGGTGTGTACTGAGTATGTAGGTGTTCCTTGCTGACCTGTCCATGGTCCACCCATGTGTGTCTGTGACACCTGACCTCTGAAACCTAGGTCAGGACAAGAGCCACAAATATGTCCTTGCTTCCATATTAGAAGCATCTAAAGGGAGCTCCGCAAGCTCCAAAATGACATCAGCCGCAGTTGCGACAAATAGAATGGTGATGAGGGTGGCACTAGTGAAGGTGCATGAGTAGAGGAAACATCCTCTGGTACTCGTGAAGTCTCGAGTGCCTCAAGTGCATCAGACACTAAAGGACTCTCTAGTAGTGCACCGCACCTACTACATCTAGGCGGCATAGTTCTGCAAGGAGAGCACCGTTTCATTAAATAAAACCAAGGATTAGGATTAGTTACTGGGTAACTAACCCCCTAAAATAGAATTTAATTTATGAATCAAGGTATTTGAATCCAATGGGAGGTGTACCATTTATACACCTGTCTAAATGCATCAAATGATGGTGATGGAACCGTGGCTATAATAGCTGGCTGAGAATGTGCTAGATGGATACACATAACGAGGAAACATCCTCGGATATTCTAAGTGTCTCAGGTACAAATCTAGTACCTCGTCTAGTAATCATAATCTTACAAAGAAGGAGCTTAAATTAGATATGATTCAAAACTTAGAGTTAGTTACGAAGTAACTAACCCCCTAAATGAATAAACTTACCGGTTTAAAAACCGATAGAAATGATATGCTAGGTTAGATACGCACCGTATCTAACCCCCTAAAATGAATAAACTCATATGCCTAAGACCGTTGTACTAAGACTTTAAATGACTGTATGAAACTCTCATATGCATTGAGAACTTTTAAATGATACTTGGGAATATTTTTAAACTATTTTATCAACCACAGCTCTCAACCTAGAGCTCTGATACCAACCGAACTGTCACGCCTCGAACCGGGAATCGTGAACAGCTGCCCGTTGTCCTGGATGCCGGCTGTATTTTTACAGAAAATCGCGCAGAACCTCCCTATAAATCGGAGGTCTCCCATGTACAAATAAACCTGTATACCTGTAAAAATGCAAAATCATCCTGAAATTAAAATACAAGGACCATCCCGGCCTCACAACAACCCACCAACCACAGTAGACATCCATGACAACGCCAGGCTAAATAAACTATCAGCAATCCTAGCCACAGACCTCTACTGTCATGCCCAACTAGAGCATGAGCAACCGCTACACCGAGCGGGCCTAAGTTTTTATACAATTTATAATAATTTTCTCAAGTATTATCCAAATACGTACAATTGCCTCAATGCAAATGAAATATGAGAGTTTCGCAACCAAAAGTCCAAAAATTATACAGTCATCTCAAAATAAGTACACTGCCAACTACAAAGCTCAACAAGACCTCGCAGGGTCAAAAATAAAATACGAAATTCATCTTTTAAATTAAACTTTGATCTCACCGTCTTGAATCACCCAAATCCACCAAAATCTCCAAAATCTAAAACGTCGCTCTGGCACAACAATAATCCTGTCTGGGGAGGGAGAGAGGAGGGGTGAGTACTCGGGGAAGAATACTCAGTGAGTGAGGGGATTAATCTCAAGTACTAATAGTGTAGGTGAACATTGGAGTGTCAAATAATATCATTCATAATCAATATTTCAAATTTTACAGTAAATCATGATATGTTCGATAAAAAGAACTCATTTAATCATTCACACGATATCATATATATATACATCCATTTAAAAATCAAGTATAACATAGAGCTAGCCAAAAGAATCCTGGCAAGGGTCAACCATGACCAAGAACAGGCGTATCGGGGGTTTTAATATGCAAAGTGTTTCAAAGTAGCTCTCTGCCCCGACGTGGGCACGTACAAGCAACTCCCAGTGCTAGACCGCCTATTCTGACGGTCCTCCCCTTTCGGTTCAACTGGGCCCATACGGAACATCACAATCATGTACAAGCAACTCCCGGTGCTACACTGCCTATGCTGACGGACCTCCCTAATACATGGTTTAACCGGGCCCATACGGAACATCACAATCATGTACAAGCAACTCCCGGTGCTAGACCGCCTATTCTGACGGACCTCCCCTTTCGGTTCAACCGGGCCCATACATATCGCAATCACGACGTTTGCGGATACCTCTGGCCAAAGCGTATCCGGGCAACCCGTGCCTCTACAAACGCCCTTCGTAGCTACGGAATCAATCAAGAACATCCGTCCCCCACCGGGACTCAATCACATCATATCAACACAAAACTAGTGGGCATCCAACCCACATAGTTCATCAAAACGATTCAAATCCGTGTGCCAATACATTTCATCAAAATCATTTCAAATCAACAACCAATGCGATGGTAGAATAGAAAACATTCAAGTTCTCAAATCATGGCACAATTTCATTTCATTCAAACATGGATGCATAGTCATAGAAATCATAAGTTTACGACACTCCAATAATCACAAAACAGATTTGAGATTTAATATCACACGTTGAATCAATGCATATCAAAGCATGTTTTGTTTAAAAACAAGGTAAAATCAGGTTTCACTATTTCATGCAAGAGATTAGGGTCCCACTCACCGTATACGAGAGGGTGTGCACTCCCAAATTCCAAACCAAACCAAATCAAATTCCTCCTTTGAAGCCGAACATGTTATCCTAAGGCATTGAACATCAATTCCACTTAAAATCATTTTCTAAAACAATTCAGAATTTGCATTTGTACAGCCACAGAGAAATTGATGTAACTTCTCCTACACATATCAGATCCAATTCAATTTGAGTCCTTTCAAGTCCCTCAAAAGATTAGCCTAATTAAACATCGCAATTTCGTCATTAATTTTCAAATATTTTTAGGGTTTGACATTTTCCCTAATTTGTACAAGTCTTAATTCCTCAATTTTTGGATATACTCCAATTTCATCAATTTCATTCCATTTATAAGTAAATAACAAAATCAAATCAATCTTAATTCAAATCTAAAACTGTTCAAAATCGAAAACAAGTCTAAAATAAATAAATTCCCAACAAGATGGAAAAATCTTTGAAAATTCATACACTTTTCAATTTTCATCCGATTTCTTCAAACCATATGTCATTTTCAAGGTATTTAAGTCTATTTTCATCATACGGAATTAGTATTTTGATTGCATATATGTAGGACAACTTATAATGAAAAAACTGCATAATTTCTTAAACTCAAATCCCAAATTCCAATTATTCTCATGCATACATCAAATTAAACTTCAAGAGAAACCATTATAATCAACTCAATATGATTCTATCATCCTGAACAACCCAATTCGTATAAAATCGTCTATTTAACCTAAACAATTACGTATAATGTCAGATAACGCATTCAAATCTAATCTAATATACATCCTAACATATACAATACATTCTTACTCTAATTTACCCTAAATTCATCCAATGTATCGAAAGAATTTGTATTTTACCTCACCTAGGGTTTCTCGGTTTGCAGACCTAGCTTCTAGTCGCCAGTGGATTCAAGCTCAACCTGTAACGGTTTCAAATTCGGAGCAAATGTTACCAATTAATCCTAATTACTCAGAAAATTCAAAACTCTAGAACAAGGGCTAGGAATTGGTCCTCACCTGCGCAGGAGATAAGTGCAGACCCGGCCTAGGGTTTCAAAGTCTGCCAATTTGGGCTCTGCAAGAGTGGCAGAAGGCGCGCGAGTAGGGAAGGAGCTGCAGCTGCGCGTGCAGAAACTGTCGCGCGCTGCAGGCACGCGCAGGAAGGGACTGTCGCGTGCTGGCGCGCGCGCAGGAGGGGGGGCTGTCTCGCGCAGGGTCACGCGCGTAGGGGCTGTCTCGCGAGAGCAGTCGCGCGCTGTCGCTTGAGCAGTCGCGCTCTGTTGCACGCGCAGGGAGTAGTAGAGCGAGAGAGAGACTGAGGGAGACCGAGAGACAGAGAGGGAGGTAGAGAGTGGAAGATGGGTGGTGGTGGTGGAAGGAGCCGGCGGTTGAAGGCGGAGGAACCAAAGAGAGATCGCGAGCGGGAGGCAGACACAGCGGGAGATAGAGAGAGATGGAATCGAGAGAGAGAGAAATAGAGAGAGGGATAAAGAGAGACAGTGGTGGCTGCGGGTGGTGGCGACGGCCGTCTGCGGCGGAGGAGGGCAGCGGCGGCAATAGGGCGGTGGAGATGGGCCGCGGGAGAGGGTGAGAGAATGAGAAGAGAGGAAGAAAGATTAGGGCTTTTAGCCCTAATCTTCATTTGTGCAAAACGCAGTGTTTTGCTGCGTTTTGTCCCACCCACATTTTTTTTTACAAATAGATTAATTAATACATAAACAAATATATATATTTTTATACTCACTTTTCTCTAGAATATAAATTTCATAGAAATGGGATTTACTGCGAATTACGGACGCAGCATTTTAAAATATACCCAAAATTTAAATTTAATATCTCAAAATCGAAAATCAATATAATTAAAAATTTCTCTCTCTATATATAACTGAGAAATATTTTATTTAATTTCATGAACATGAATACTAGTACGGACACCGCAGTGTCGGTGTTACAAATATCATCAACATAAATTTGAATAACCAAAATATCATCATTAACATGTTTTATAAACAAAATAGTATCAACATTTCCTTTCTTAAAATTATTCTTCACAATGAAATCACTTAATCTATCATATCATGCTCTAGGTACTTGTTTTAAATCATACAATGCCTTTTGTAATATATAAATATGATCTTCTTTATTAGGTTTTTCAAATCCGGAGAGTTGACTAACATAAATTTCTTCTTTTATATATCCATTCAAAAATGCACTTTTTACATCCATTTAAAATAATTTAAAATTTTTAAAGCATGCATAGGCTAAAAGTAATCTAATTGCTTCTAACCTAACTACCGGTGTAAATATTTTATCATAGTCAATTCATTCTTCTTATAAATATCCTTTTGCTACTAATCTAGCTTTATTTTTAATAATATTTCTATTTTCTTCCATTTTGTTTCTAAAAACCCATTTTGTTCCTATTATTGTCTTATCATTTGGTTTAGGAACTAGCGACCACACATTATTTCTTTTAAATTGATTCATCTCATCTTGCATTGCTTCTATCCAACTTTCATCTTTAAGAACTTTTTCTATATTCTTTGGTTCTATATGAGATAAAAATACAAATTGATTTTCTATATTTCTATATCTTGATTTTGTTTTTATTCCTTCATCTATATTACCAATAACATCTTTTTGTGAGTGACTAGGTATAAATTTCTAACTTTTTATGATTTCATCTATATGTTCTTTTTCAATTTGAACTTCATTATTGTTATTATTTTTAAGGGAGAGTTCATTTATTTTAATAATGTCACCATCATCCTCATCTTCTATATTTTGAAAATCATTTTCATGAAATTTTACATTAATAGTTTCTTCAACAATCTTAGATTCTATATTGAAAACTCTATATACTTTACTATTCAATGAGTAACCTAGAAAGATTCCTTCTGTTGTTTTTTCATCAAATTTACTTATTGTGTTGAAATTATTTTTCAAAATATAACATGAACATCCAAATGTATGAAAATAAGATACATTCGGTTTTCTTCTCTTAAACAATTCATAAGGAGTTTTCTAAGTCATGAGTCTAAGATATACTTTATTTATTATGTAACAAGCTGTAAAAGCGGTCTCGGCCCAAAAATATTTTCCTATACCACTCTCATTTAATATTATTTTAGTCAATTCTTGAATTGTCCTATTTTTTCTTTCAACCACTCCATTTTGTTGAGGTGTATAGGGTGTAGAAAAATTTTGATTTATTCCTTTCTTATTACAATATTCTAGAAATTCTATGTTATCAAATTCTCTACCATGGTCCGTTCTTAATCCAACTATTTTTATACTTTTTTCATTTTGTATCTTCTTAACAAAAATTTTGAAAGACTCAAATGCACTATTTTTATTAGGTAAAAATAAAATCCATGTAAATCTAGAAAGATCATCCACAATAACAAGATCATATCTATTTCCACCTAAACTTTGAGTTCTAATAGGTCCAAACAAATCCATATGCAAAATTTCTAATGGTCTAGATGTTGAAATATAATGCTTATTTTTAAATAATGCTTTTATTTGTTTATTTAGTGAGCATGTATTACAATTTATGCGTTCCATTAAAGTTATTATTGGTAAACCTCTTATTAAATTTTTTTAGACAAAATTACCAATTATTTAAAGTTCACGTGACCTAATTTTTTATGCCATGCATAAATGTCATTTTCTATGGATATCAAATAATTTTCTTTTAGATTATCTAAGATTTTTGAGTTTACTATATAGACATTTTCAAATCTAATTCCTTCAAATATTTTTTCTTGAGTTATACAATCAAAAACTATGCATTTATTTTTCTTAAAAAGCATATCATATCCCAAATCACATAATTGACTAATACTCAATAGATTATGCATTAACCTATCAACAAATAGAACATTTCTTATGGAAGTAGAGTTAATACCAATGGTACCTTTACTGATAATTTTTCCCTTTTTATTGTCTCCAAAAGTCACCATTCCTTGTTCATTCTTTTCTAATTCTTTGAACAATGAGGCATCACCCGTCATATGTCTTCAACAACCACTATCGACATACCATTTTCATTTTGCTTTAGTCTCATGTTCCTGCACAAGTTAAACAAATGAATAATCTGTTCTTAGGAACCCAAAGTGGCATGGGTCCTCTTGATAACAAGCTTGTATTAGGAGTTAATTTTTCTTGAGTATAACTAAGTTTATTTAAATAGCAAAATTTAGCAATATGTCATACTTTATGACAATAATAACAAGTAAAAGTATTTTTCCTTTTCTGAAAGTTATTCAAATATTTGTATTTAACTTGTGAAAAATCAGATTGTTTATGTCCTATAGAGTTTCTGAAATTTCTGTTAAAACTGGCAGGATAATAACTTCTTCTATCCCTATACACTATGCTTCTATGACCACTGCTTCTACCTCTAATTTCTGCAGTCTAAAGCTTTCTGTTTTCTACATTTTTTACTGTACTAACAAATACAGTTTTATTGACTTGTGATTGAGATATGCTTTCAGAGTTGTACCCTATACCATTCTTAGAAGAGTCATGTCTTTGAATTGCAAGAAGTCTAGTTAGTTTTTGATCTCTTTAATTGAACTTTTAAAATGTATTTTTAATGGACATAGACAGCTCCTCTATTCTAGTTTTCAGCAAATATACTTCATCATTCAATGCAGAAATTTTCAATTTTATAGCTTCATTTTCAGATCTTAGAGCTGATAATTCAATATTTGCAGTAGAATTTTTAATTTTTAGTAGTTCATAATCAGATTTTGATACCTCCTGTTTATAATTTACAACAGAGTTTAATGATTTCAAAACATCATTTTCAGTCTTTAAAACTGTCAGTTCAAATTTTAGAACATGATTTTCAGATTTAAAAGCATCATTTTTAGAATTTAGTAGCATGTTAGTCTGTTTCAGAAGGTCTTTTCATGTTCTAAGTCTAGTATTCTGCATTTAAACTCTGAAATCAGCTTTAATATGTCATTTTCATCAGAAATAACATTTTCAATATTTTCAGAATCAGATTTCACCTGTGAATCAGCCATCAGACAAATGTTTGCCTCATCAGAATTTTCTGAATTTTTTGAGTCAGAATCAAAATCTGATTCTTCCAAGTCACTCCAAGTAGTCATCAATGCCTTTCCCTTTTTCTGGAATTTCTGGATTTTCTTCAAGAGAACTGGGCAGTCATATTTGATGTGTCATGGTTTTTTACACTCATAGCACACAACTTCTTCTTTGTCTTTCTTTTGATCCTTGTGTTTGCTGAGCTTTCCTGCATGAGATTTAGACTTTGGAAGCACATTAGTTCTTGGAAATTTCTGAAACTTTTTACCTTTCCTTCTAAGAGCTCTAGACAGTCTTTTAGCTAGAATATTGACTTCATTGTCACTGCATTCATCCTCTGAAAGTTTTTCCTCTACAATAAATGCAATAGATTTTTTCTTCCCTTTAGATTTGGTAGAATGATGCACTTCAGCTTCATATGTCATCAGCTTTCCTCTAAGTTCATTTAAGGACAATTTCAACAGATCTTGAGCCTCCTCTATGGCAGTCATTTTAGCATCCCAAACTCTAGGAAAAATTCTTAGAATCTTTCTCACAAGTTCAGTGTCTAATAAGGGTTTTCCAAGAGACTCTAGTTCATTCATTTGTGATGGATGTGAATCTGTTAAATAGATCATTCACTTGTTCTCCTGGTTAAAACTTGAATAGCTCTTTCTACATAAGAAGGTTAATCCTAGTGTTTTTTATAGTCCTAGTGCCTTTGTGAGTAACACAAAGTTTGTCCCATATCTCTTTGGTTGTGGAACAAGAAGAAATCAAGTTAAATTCTATAGGAGAAATTGCACATAACAGTAGATGCTTTGCTCGAGAATTTATAGATATTTTTCTCTTATCATCCTCAGTCACTATAGGGGTCTTTACATCTAATTTTCCTTGAGAAATCACTTCCCAAGCTTCATAATCCATGGCTTGAACAAAGATCTCTAGTCTACATTTCCAATGAGAAAAATTGACTCTATCGAAGTAAGGAGCCCTATTTGTGTATTAGCCAAAGTGTATGATGAAGTCATTGGATTTTTGGCTCAAAAGACAACACTTTTGTGGAGTCGAGCACTCGCTCTGATACCACTTATTGGTCCCGATGCAACCAAGGAGGGGGGTTGAATTGGTTGGTTTCAATTGTAAATTTTACTCCAATTAAATCTAGCTTAAAATTTAAGACTAAACTAGATGGAACATGTACATGTAAGTGTATGCAAATACAAAAAAATAAAAAGAAAGGATAGAGATATCAATCCTGATTTATAGTGGTTCGGTTTTGTGACTACGTCCACTCTTCTAGCTCAGCAAATCAGGGTCCAGCGATAGCTAGTTTTCACTATGCACAAAGAGAGTTACAAACACATGTACATGACTTCAATGTTGACAATTTGCACCTTTCTCCTTGAAGATGTCTTAGTCCAACACTTACCCAAGTCTAACTCTCTCACACTTAACCCATCAACCCAAGAGAATGTTCCTCACACTCTCCTTAGACTTGTGAGATAATACAAAGATAGAACAAAGGATTACAGATGTGAATTAATTCAAACAACAGCAGTGAAAAATAGTAATCTGTCAGAAAACTGTGGTTAAGTAGTGGTTTTTGGGTTTAGTTTTCTCTCAGCTCAAGTCTTGAATAAAGTCTGCAAAAGTCTCTCAATAAAGTCTGAATATTGCTTTTCAAAATCCACTTCGAGTTCTACTTCAAACTCTAACTGATCAAGTTGATATCAGCCTCTCAAAAGTATTTCAGAACCAGCCCCTTGACAGTTTTTTAGATCCTAAATTTCAGCCTTCTGTTTTCAGGTTGCAAAACCATCTTTTACTACTATAACTTCTTTGAATTAAAGTCTAATAATAGCCTTAGGATGAGAATTCAAAAAGCTTAGGAGATGGAGAAGATATATATGATAAAAAAACCTCCTAAAAATCTGCATGGCTTTCAGAAAAAGTTAAAGTCAAATTCTAAACTTGATTTTACCTCCAGTAAATGTCTGATCTGAGCTTAAATTTGAAACACCCATTAGGATAGGCTTCATGGTAAAGTACAGCTCCCAATTTGTACTTAAAATGTTGAGCTAGATCTTAAAAATTATAGCAGTTCGAAACTTGTCTAAAACTCTGTTGCTTCTACCTAAACATACTACTTCTACCCAGCTTTGCTTCTACCCTACTTCTGAGTTAGTATTCTCTAACCAATTGTATAGATTTATATATATATAAGCTTGCATTACATAATCTAAATGCCTGCATACTTGATAAATTTGTTAGATACACTTGTAGGATTTTGTTATCATCAAAATATTAGGATTCGACAATAATTTCCCTAACAAGTGTATACCGAGAGAATGAGCCATGCTTATCCACCTGGGGGATAGACCTCATATTGGTGGCACACTTCTGGTCACGTTGTCTCCAATGGGCTGTGGATTCGAAAAGTTCTAAGTCTCACGATGATGGCACTGTAGTTTATATTCCATTATTTGCCCCCAACTCCCAATGCCGTTCCATAAGTAAGGTGTCAGGAGTAATATTAAACAGATGGGAATTTGAAAAGATGTTAGTACACTGCATTAAATGCGGCACATGCCATTTTGATTTCAATGAAGCATTTTTTACATGCTTTATAAGACGTTACGTCTAATTGGTTCATGTACTATCATATCTACTTTTTGACGGTTTTTACTTTCGAACAGAAAGGTGATTCATAAGTCGCTTCCTTTGAAACCCCCCAAGCGATACTTAAAGAAAGAATTGAGTTGAAAATGGTGAATGGTAGATTGATCCGTGCTTATCTGAGTATCAATGACATTAGAAGCCTCATGACAATGGAGGAAATTCAAGGCATTTAGAATGACATGCTATTGGGAGATGATCACACCTTTTGGTTGACTACAGATGAGGACAGGGCTAACAGGGTGTTGTGCATATGTGTCCCAATATACAAATAGTGTGTTAAATACAGCTTGAAGGTGTCATACACGAGCGATTTAGCACAGAGCATGCTAGGTTGGATCATTTTTCCAATAATGCTGATTCCCAGTGCTTGGCACTTAGTGGTGGCTATGAGATCCCTACTGAGTTTCTGTCATCTTCGCTTTGACTTCAAAATTTTGGCATTTGTGTTCTCTCTTAAAAGATGCGCTCGTATGGGGTCCACCAAAGGATGGTTTTCTCATAGACTAGACCAAAATCCAACTGGGATTTTCTTTATAAAGAGACTATTGACAAGAATTAGATACGTTAATAAGGACTTAATGCCTGTACTACGGGTGCCAATAGGGAGCCCACCTGGGGTTAAAGACTCCATAGTCTTTTTATCATTTGAGGTCATTCGTTTGGTTGGTGGTTTCTACAAAGCCAAAGATTAATGCATTTGGATGGAAGCCCTTTTAGACAATGAGATGGTGGCTCTGGCGGGTTTGTTGCTGGGGGAGAAAAGAGGAGGATTAAGAGATCTCTCCTAGTGGAGAAGAAGGAGAAGAATCTTGTGGACATTCTTACTTCCCCTAGGAAAGAGGATTTCAAGGAGTTTACATCAAGCAAGTGGATGAGGCTCGGGTCAAAGAGAGGGGCCATTGAGGCAGGTAACACATCTGATGCTTGGGCTGATAACGCTCTTATCTCATCCCTAGTGTAGAAGAAAAGGAGGACTCGGTGGTCAAGCTCATCGGGTGAGGTCATGAGAGGAAGCGAGGTGCAGGGACATTTGGGAAGAACGAGGATTGTGCGGGCCGAAGGTCTAAAACCCGAAGCTCAAGGAGACATAGAGGTCTTGGTGGAACACCCTAGAAGACATTGAGGCTGCCAATGAGGATGCCGAGATGAGACGAGTTGAGGTCGTCAAAGAGGACACCAAAGAGAGAGAGGAAGGGGAGCATGAAGAAGCTGAGCATTGTCTCCCTAAAAGCATTAAGGAGGGAAAAGAGGGAGTAGAGGGAGAAGCTATCGGGAATTCGGGGGTTTGTACCCTAGCACATGATTGAGAGGCCCGACGTGGGTCCTTCTTTAGCAATTTCACTGATACCGGGATAGTAAAAGGTGTTCAAAAGAGTCGTTGTATTCCTATTTCGTCTTTTGATGGTTGGCGTGGTCTGCAGGAACATGGGACCATTACTATCAGTGTTGTGACTATCATTATAGTTAGCTGACAGTAATGAGGCAAGGAAGATAATGGAATGAGTAGATTTTGTTGGAATCATTTCATTTTTCTTATTTGGAACAGAACAAATTGTCTCTCGAGTAAGGTGATAAGGCAATTATATCCTCAGGCCTCATGGTATGACTACCTTAAAACACACTTCATTTTTATCCCTATTCTCGGTTTATGACCCTTCTTGCTTTTGCAAACTATTATCTTGGCAAAGTTTCAAAGGTTGAGGAGAGAGCAGACGCTAGATCATCTGAAGCACCGAACTGATGAGATGGGTGTAGAAGTGTCTCGGTTGTGGGATACTCTATTGCAGAAGGAGAAAGAGATTGAGGAGGAGAGAATGTCTATGGCTACTCTAAATGCTCGAGACGAGAAGGTGAAGCTTTTGAGAGTTGAGTAGAACATGGCAACTCATCAATGTGAGGCCGTCTCCAAGAGGTGTCAGGAACTAGAGGTAGAGGCTAGGGAACACGAGATATGTCTGCATACCACACGAAGACTGGTAAAGATGCGTGATCAGACTCTGAAGGCTACTGAGCAGAAGCTACTAGAGCTAAGGGAGGCCATCACGAGGACTATCGATTAGCATACGAGCGCTCAGAGTAGGTAAGGTGAGAGCCTGTGGTATGCTAAGGAGATTTATTGAACATGCAGGACTTTTGGGGGCTATAGCCCCGAACATGGCACGGGCTAGCCATAAAGCGTCCAACAATGAGCTCATGATTGTTCCCGTGAG
Source organism: Dillenia turbinata (assembly GCA_037126225.1). Taxonomy (NCBI): domain Eukaryota; kingdom Viridiplantae; phylum Streptophyta; class Magnoliopsida; order Dilleniales; family Dilleniaceae; genus Dillenia; species Dillenia turbinata. Next base: position 2,145,863 of record JBAMMX010000013.1, read on the forward strand.
CGGTTTGCCATCAAAAGTTATAAATGAAAATGCTGTGGTCGGTGCGCCTCAAGCAGATTTAGGGTCCCCAACTGTTCTGTCTTCGTCTCTTCCTCAGTTGTATTCTCTACTTACTTTTGATTCTGTTAGTCCCTGTGATAACCAATAATGGGGTTGAATTGGTTGTCTTAATTGACTTTTAAAAAATTTAATCTAACTCCACTTAGATATAAAATAATCCTGTGATCAATCTAAATATATGCAGCAAAAAATAAAGATAAAATAAAACTAGAAGGATAGAGAGACAAATCCAATTTTATAGTGGTTCGCTCTTATGCCTACATTTACTCTTCCAGCCAGTAAGCCAGGATCTAATAACTTGCTAGATTTCCACTATGATACAAAATTACAACGTACAATCCAAACAATATTAACTTCTGATCTTCCTTGCTCAAGATATCTTTGTCTAACAATGATGATCAAACAATTCCCACAAGATGTACCTCACAATACTTTACTCAAAACTCAACTCACAATAACTAAAGTACAATTAATTAAAGAAATGACAGCAGAAATTTGAGTTTGTGAAACGCTCTTGATGTGCTGAATTTTCTTCACTTCAATATGAAATATTGCTCTCTAGAATGTTCATACTTTGTTGATTTTTGTCCCCTTTATTTAACTCAAATTTTCAGCCTTTAAATCTTTTAGTAATAGCACAAAATCACCATCAAGAGCAGTAACTTTCCTGATTTTTTTATGCTGAATAATTCTTGATTCTTTCATACCTTCCTTATTGATAAATGTTGCTGAAAACTTCAAAAATCCTTCCAAATAATCATCCATCCTTACCAATGATTTTCTTAAGCTTTTCTTAATGTATTTAGTACTGAATATTTGACTTGTAACCCCACATACCTTCTTTGAAACGAAATTTCTAAATTTGAACAATCCTAACCATATGCAAAGATATAATTAGCTAAAATTGTGCAAATAACCATGTCATATTTCTTGGAAAATTATTGAAATTTCCAGAAAAAGATATTTATCTTTGGACTTTCCTTCCCTAAGAAAATTTCTTCTTTCCTTTTTAAATAAAATCAATAGCCGCAACTTTCATGTCTGAATTTAAGTACATTTAAATTCAAAAACTTTCCTCAATTATAGTTTAGATTTGGAGATCTTCCTTTTTTGGTTCTCTTAGACTTTCATTTCCCATAAGATATCCCCTTAATTATGGCTTGATCAAAATATTTAAACATATTTTTAAAGTAAGTATAGTACCCAATCTATACTCACATTGCTAGCATGGTCTTCAACAAATAAGGAAAGATACATTTTGTTTAAGCAATAATATCTGTTTTTCGAAATGAATTGCCTATATGAGTCTAAATATATGCAGTGAAAAATCCTTCCAAATAATCATCCATCCTTACCAATGAATTGCCTATTGTCAATCTAAATATATGCAGTGAAAAATAAAGATAAAATAAAAATAGAAGGATAGAGAGACAAATCTAATTTTATAGTGGTTCGATTTTGTGCCTACGTCCACTCTTCTACCCAACAAGCCGAGATCTAAGTACAATTAATTAAAGAAATGATAGCAGAAATTTGAGTTTGTAATACTCTCTTGATGTGCCGAATTTTCTTCACTTCAATATAAAAAATTGCTCTCTGGAATGTTCATACTTTGTTAATTTTCGTTCCCTTTATTTAACTCAATTTTTCAGCCCTCAAATCTTCTAGTAATAGCACAAAATCACCATTAAGAGCAGCAACTTTCCTGATTTTTTGGTACTGAATAATTCTTGATTCTTTGAAACCTTCCTTATTGATAAATGTTGTTGAAAACTTCAAAAATCCTTCCAAATAATTATCTATCCTTACCAATGATTTTCTCAAGCTTTCCTTAATGTATTTAGTGCTGAATATTTGACTTGTAGCCCCACATACCTTCTTTGAAATGACAATCTTAACCATATGCAAAGATATAGTTAGCTAAAATTGTGCAAATAACCATGTCATATTTCTTGGAAAATTTTTGAATTTTCCGAATAAAGACATTTATTTTTGGACTTTCCTTCCCTAAGAAAAATTCTTCTTTCCTTGTTAAATGAAATTAATAGCCGCAACTTCCATGTTTGAATTTATGTTCATTTAAATTTAAAAACTTTCCTAGATCATAGTTTAGATTTGGAGACTTTCTTTCTTTGGTTCTTTTAGACTTTCATTTCCCACAAGGTATCCCCTTAATCATGGTTTGGTCAAAATATCTAAACAAATTTTTAAAGTAAGTATAGTACCCAATTTATACTCACATTGCTGGCTAGATCTTCAACAAATAAGGAAAGATACATTTTGTCTAAGCAACAATATCTGTTCTTCAAAATACATTGCTTTTATGACATCTTCTATAGAAACCTCTATGACTCACTTTTATAAAAATTTCCAAATAAAATTTAATTTGTACACTTAGTAAAAATGTTAGATCAATATAAAAGGTTTTGTTATCATCAAAATTCTAAGAGGACAACAAATTCTGGTATGATCCCAGAAAGATTAATGAAAGGGTTTGATCACTTTCTTTATTGTCAATTGTTTAGAAACCTAGTGGGTAGTTATACCTAGATTATCAGTACATTCAGTCGATAGAGTGCTCTTAATCTCAGTTTGCTCGTTTCGTAGAGTGAGTCGTACCTATTTGGCAAGGAGACACTTCCCTTATTGTCGGTACGTTTGCCTGGTAGAATGGTCCATACCTAACTAGCAAGAAGACGCATCCCTTATTGTCGATACGTTCGCTTGATAGAGTAGGCCATACTTACCTGACAGGGAGATACATTCCTTATTGTCGATACGTTCGCTTGATAAAGTGGGCCATACCTATCCAGTAGGAAGATGCATCCCTTATTGTCAGTACGTTCGCTCGATAGAATGGACCGTATCTACCCAACAGGGAGAGGCATCCTTTATTGTTGGTTTGCTTGATTGAGTGGGTTCGGTGGTGCATGCTCGGTGTAGTCGGTACATCACAAGGGATTAACAAAGCAACTCATCATAAGCAAAGTAATCATAATGTAATCGATGGGACAAATAGTAGGATACCGGACCAGTAGTTTTGATAGAGTAACCATAAGAGAAAGGGATTCATAATTACCTAAGAGAGTTCACCGGGGACTCTAGATCACAGGGTAGGGTTCCGATACTTGTCGAGGTCCTGAGCTTGACTTTCATATGCTTTGTGCTTGGCAATGCTTCCAGGGTGTTTAAACCGGGAGTGCCCAGGATAACGTTATAAAGCAAGGGCAATTTGACTACGTTGAACATCGTCGTAGCGGTGTATGATCAGGTGTAGTCTCGAGAGTTATGGAGAGTGAAATGATACCTTCAAGATATATCCACTCGCCTGAAACCCCTTTGATGGGACTGGCATGTGGCTGTAGATGCATTTGAGTAAAGCCCACCTTTTGAAAAGTATTCCAATTGAGGAGGTTACAGCTGGCCCTCTAATCCACGAAAATTCTCCTTACTTCATATTGCTCAATCTTTGTGGTAATGACAAGGGAATCGTGTCGGTCCAAATCGACCTCTACTAGATCATCATCACTGAAGCCAATAATTGGTTTTTTCTTCTTAGTTGCTTCTCAACTTGCATAGCCAGGACTTCTTTGAACGTGGAGATTGATGGCTTGATTTTGTGAAAAATTGGGGCCACTATCTGTCTGATCCCATTCAGTTATTCATACCATTGGTTTGTAGCACCATTAAGACATGGGCTAGAAGGTGGGGATTAGAAGGATTATACTCACTTTGTACTTGGAGTATCACTCCATCTGATCTATTGTGGGCATCTCTTGGAGTCAGTTGCTCACTTTGATTGCTTCAGTGTCTCGTAGCATGTGAACCTTGAGGCACACTACAAATAAACACTGATTTAGCAATGAAATTTAGCAAAGAATAACATTCGTTGCAAATCTGCAACAAAATTAGCAACAAAAAAAGTAATCATCGCAAATTAGTAATGAATTTAGCAACAAAAAAATTTCTTCGCAGAATTAACAACGAAAAAAAATTCGTTGCTAAATTCATGGCTAATTTCCCACAAAAAATATTTGTTACCTAATTAGTTGCTAATTAGCTACGAAAAGAAGTTTTCGTCGCAAAATTTGCAACGAATTGAACTTCGTTACTAAGTTAGCGATGAATAAATAATTCGTCACTATTTTCCTGACAAAGTGTTTCGTTGGAAATTTTGCGACAAAAAATAATTTTCGTTTCAAATTTAGCGATGCAAAATAATGTTTGTCGCAAATTCTACGATGAAAAATAATATTCGTCGCAAATTTTACGACAAAAATCCTTATTTGTAATAGACAATTCGTTTATTCGTCGCTAAATTTATTGCTAATTAGTGACATATATTATATTTGTGGCAAAATTCATTGCTAATTGGAATTCTTATTTCAAATTTTATGATTAAATTTCTTCTACGTACACTTATGTATCCTTTTTTTATTGTTCCTATTATTAACATTTTCTGGAGTTAAAAATTGGTCTGAATGCATAGTGAATCTTAAGATTCTTAGCAAACCAATAACTTTTAACAAAAAATAATTCATTCATCTTCTGTTTATATATAAGATTGCTAATTTAGTATTATCTTTTATAGTGGTAGAGTTGTTTCATATAAAGATAAGAGTATACATTCATTTTAGCCAGATACTTATAAATTTGCATAAGTATTCAATTCATTAAACTAAGTTAAATAAGGAACATTTGTTCATTAATGATCAATATAATGAATATTTTCAATAATTATGTTATTGTATGCATCATAGCCAAATATCGTTAATAGTTTGTCTCTTAGGTTTGTAATGCAGTACATTCAATGATTTTTTTGTGGCAAAATTTGTCGCAAACTATAAGTTTCATTGCTAAATTCGTTGCAAATTGCGACAAAAAACCTGTTCGTCACTAATTCAGCAATGAAAAAGACATTCGTCGCAAAATTTAGCGACGAAGAATGTGTTCGTCACTAAAATCAGGGATGAAGTTGCCCTTCGTCCCTGGATCAGCGACAAAGACATCATTTCGTTGCTCAATCAATGACGAAATGACCTTTCGTCGTTGAAATCAGCGATGAAGAGTGATCTTCATCCCTGAAATCAATGACAAAGAGTGATCTTCATTGTTGATCAGCGATGAAGGTACCATTTCATCACTGATTTTAAGGACAAACGAGGTGTTTGTCGCTGATTTTAGGGACGAACGATGTGTTCATCACTGATTTCAGAGACGAATGAATGAACATTTTTCATCCCTAATTTTCACTTTACCTGTTACTACACTTAGCTTGGATTTTCATTATCGAAGAGCTTTTATCTCCTTGGTTGCTTGATGCGGATCTACAAAGAAGAAAATGATGGGTGCTTGAGGCAGATTTGCAAAGATGAAGATGATGGTGTGTCTCTCTTGCCACCGAATCTAAAGATCAAAGTAAGCACTCTGTCTCTCTTACTCCTCTCTCTCTTTCTTTTCTCTCGTGCACCCAAGCTTGGAGATCTGGTGGAGGCATCTGATCTGCAAAGAAGAAGGTAGTTTCAGTGGCAGTGCTATCGGATCTGCGCTCGGTCGCGTGGAGGGGCTCCCCCCTTCACGGCTCCGTCGCGTGGGGCCCCCCCTTTCGCTGCTCCACCACTGTGGGGGCTCCCCCCTTCGCGGCTCCGCCACGGGGGGAGGGGTTCCCCCCTTTGCGGGAAGAGGGGGGAGCAGCTTCCCCCTCTGTGGCTCTGTAGCGGTCCTCGCAGCTACCCTGTTGCAGCTTCGCTACAGGAGTGGGGAGCCTCCCTATAGTGGCAATGGTCTACCGTGGGAGAGGTAATGGAATCTCTGCAATTGTTTTTTTTATTATTTTTTTTGGTAAATTTTTTTTTATTTTTTTAAAAAAAATAATTTTATAATTTTGTTTTAATGATATTTTAGTTATTTATAATTGTTATTGTCGCCTCTAGGTTTGCTATTGTCGAACATTTGAAACTTTAGTTGCGTTGCTATTGATATCCGAGGCCATTGGAGGAATATTATTTGGTGGTGAGGAACATTTCAATTTATACGGTGATAATAAGTAATTTAGAATTTTTAGTAGTGAAAAATGCAAATATGTTAATGTATATGTTTGTATTATTTTGATTTCAATATTACCTCCTTCATTTGTGCTTATTATAATAGTATCTAGTGGTTGATTTAATGATATTACTAATTTATTATCATTTGCTAATTTTTATTTTTTATATAAACTTGTTTTTGCTTGTACTAATGGTGTTTCATAAGATTGGATCATATTATTTTTTACTAATGGTTTTTCTTCTATAATTCTTTTAATTTATCTTATATGTATTAATCAATTGTTTAAACCAAGTTCTTTTTGATTGAAATTGTTTAAGATAATATCTTTTATTTAAATATTTATAGTAAGGTTCTTAATGTTTTGTAGTCACATATATATAATGACTTCGAACTTGTGATGGAGTTGGTGAATATGGTGGAGATTCATTATTTAAGATATTATTTGTGACCTCTTTGTTTGTCAACAGTCTCAACTTTATCCTATCGATTTTCATTATCCTCTAGATTTTAAAAGATCTGAAATATTTAAGTACTTGGAACCTCATGTGTTGATATCAAATTAGTTTAAATATTAGTTTAACAATCATGTACAATTTATAGTAAATCTCATTTCGATTAGTTTAACAATCAAATATGTTAATGTTTAATGTTTAATATTTTATTTGATTATATGGTAATATTTAATGTTATAATAATATTTTTTAAAATTAGTTTAATATTAATTAATGTTATAATAGTATTTAATATTATAATAATTATTTGTGAAATTAATGTTATTATATTTAATATTTTAATGCGTTATTTTATGAGTATGTATACATTTATAATATTTAATATTTAATAATTTTTAATATGTATATATGTCATGCAAAAAAATATACAAAAATAAATTTAATTATATTTTTATAAGTTTGTGTGCACTTATAAGTTGATAAGTGACAAATGTCCCTCTTTTCACAATCACATATTCTATCAATGTAGCTATTTATATATTTCATCATTGTAATCTGACTCCTTTCTTTTTTTTTTTTTTCCTCCAATCAAATAACTTTTGTTAGTAATAGTTTTTATTAATATTTTATAAATTTTAAATTTGTAAATAGAGAAAATGCAGAACGAAAGAGGTTGGATGTATAAAAAGAATTTACCTAAACGTCGGGATTTAACTGATGACTTTATTATTGGGTTGGAACAATTTTTGGATTTTTCTTGTTGTAAATTTGAGTTTATGGATGAGAATAAGTTAATGTGTTCGTGTTGAAAGTGTTGTAATGGTAAATTTTTGCAGTGTGATAAAATTAGGAAATATTTTTGAAGATTTGGTTTTATCCCGAATTACTATAATTAGACATGTCATGGTGAACCATTCATATCTGATGAAGAGTACGGACGAAACATACAATTTTCAGTTAGTGGAGATCAGAGTTATTATGATCAATTGAATCCATATCAGAGGATGTTAATTGATACAATAGGTTAGTATTTTATTCCTGAACTGAGCGATGCAAGTACTAGTTTTGTTCTAACATTTGAACAAATGTATACTTGTTATGTATCACCATTGGAGAAGGTAGGAGTAACAAGTGTTGATAAAAATGCGAATAATTAAACTTTTTTATGTAATCAATTTCATGAAGTATTGAGAGCTGCAATTGAACCTTTGTGGGCTGGTTGTGATAACCACACTAAGTTATCTCTAACCACTAGACTATTAAATGTCAAAGTAGAGTATAATGTGTTTGAGAATTGTTTCAATGATTTTGTTCACGTTATTGGAGAAATATTATCTCGTGATCATATAATCCCCAATGATATCTACAATATGAAAAAGCTGGTGAAAGATTTAGGTCTTCCGGTGGAAAGGATTGATATTTGCAGAGATGGTTATATGTTATATTAGGGAGATAATGAAAATGCAGAATTTTGTAAATTTTGTAATCAATGTTGGTACAAGAGTACTAGGACGTCGAATCCTAATCAACGACGTAAACCATACGGAGATGTGTCGATTTGAAGGAATGCAAATTTATTGGTTTGAAAAGTGATGACTGTCATATATTTATGGAATGACTAATTCCTATTGCTTTGAAGGAACTCTTACCAAATTTTGTATGGGGTGCCATTACGGAGTTAAGCATCTTCCTTCATGACATTTGCTCAACAGTGTTGAGACATTCACACATTGAGAAGTTAGAGAGAGATATTCTTATCATTTTGTATAACTTAGAAAGGATATTTCCAGTATCATTTTTTGATTGAATAAAACATCTTTTGGTTCACTTGCCATACGAGGTTAAAGTTGTAGGTCCCATCCAATTTCGATGGATGTATCCATTTGAAAGGTGAATTTTTCATCTTCTATACTTCCTTTTTAATGCATGTCAAATGACTAATTTTATTATATATTATTTTTTAATACATTTTGTTTTATTATAATTAGATTCCTATATCAATAGAAAAAAAAAAGTGAAAAATAAGGCACGTGTTGAAGCCTTATTATTTTGAGTCTCACGTACAGTGTAAGAGGCGGAGAGTGGAAAGAAATGATGAGAATCTTGTTGGTCCCAGTTTGAAGTCATTCTCAATTTTTAACTATCTTGGTCGACCAAGTGGGCCATGTAAGCACAGATACTTAACTGGTCAAGAATGGTGGGTAGCCCATATATATATTTTACTGAACTGTCCAGAAGTGAAACCATATTTCGAGTTAGTATACATTTGCTAATCGATGTATTTCTAGTATCGTAAACTTTTTGTGATAAAATTCATTTTCTTTGATGGTAGGATTTTTCAAAACTTATATTCTGAACTTTCGACATATGAGTTTGATCATTTCTGCGATGAAGAATTTGTACCATGATTCAAAAAATATATAAGTAGACTATAAATTATTTACATTTTTACTTCAAAATATATTAACATATTTACTTGACTTTAAGTTCATGATAATCAAGTTCAAGTTCAACAAGAATTGATAATTCTTCTATCATGGGGTCCAAAATCAAGGGTACGAACTTGGTCACATATTTCATAAACTGATATAATTTTTATACTCAAGAATATGGAATCGGGAAAAGTACAATGAATAGTGGGGTTTGTGTTTAGTCATCCAATGATAGAGGTGCAAAAGATGATTTTTATGGTTTGTTGGATGAAATCCTAGGGGTAAAGTACCCTGGACCATAATTGCAGGTCATTTTATTTATGTGTCGATGGTTTGACCCCGTCAAAGGAGTGAAGGTACATCCACAGTTTAATTTGGTTGAAATAAATCATAAAAAATTGTATAAGAGATATGAACCATTTGTGTTAACACAACAAGCGATTCAAGTATTTTATGTAATATATCCTAGTTTAAAACGTGACAAAATTGATTGGTGGACTGTTTGTAAAACGAAAGCACGGAAAAAAATTTGAGGAACACTGGGAAGACATAGCATATCAATAAGAAGAAGTTACCAACACATTTCAGACCTAGGAATATAATATTCCAATGTTACGAGATCCCAGCAGAGTAGTGACAGATGTGGATCCAAGTGAAATTCATGAGGATGATGATAAAGAATCTAATTTTGAGATAGATGATGAGGATAAGGATGAGGATGAGGATGATGATGATGAAGATGTTGAAGAATTTAATTTTGAGACAGATGATAAGGATGAGAATGATAATGACGACTTTGATTTTTTATGGCAAGTATGTTTTGTTCTCTTAATATAATAAAAATCTGATATTTATTTTCATATATGGTAATCTATTTTTGATAGCGGGTAAGTTATTTTTGTGTTAATTTGAAAATTTCGTTACTCAATTGTTGTCTATTTAGTGTCTCATGTTTAATTTTATATATTTCATTTGTTAATATATTGTCTTTTTTTCTATAGGTCATTAGAGAGAATTTTTTGAAATATTGGTGGCTTGTTTCTCGAATTTAGTTCGTCAAATTAAATATGGTAAGTTTTTTCATATACTTCATTATGCATCTGATGAATATGCAATTTTTATTTTCTTTATCGTTCAAATATTTATAATCGATAGTTTCAACATGGCGGCCATAGACGAAATACTGATGCGCTCTTCACCATCACAGTCAGCTTTAGCGCCTTCGTAATATCATTCCCTTGCTGCTAATGTACCTTCGCCCCCCTTCGGTTGCAGCACCTTCCCATTCTTAACACATGGCTAGTAATATACCTTCGTTTGCCCTTTTGGTGCAACATTCATATGTTGAGAGGGAAGGCAACTGAGAAATGATAGCTCATTGCGGAGATTTGTAAGTACTAAATTTTAAAATTTCATAATTATTGTTTCTTTTATTTATAAAATATATGATTCTTTTAACTATTTTGTTTATTTATCATTGTTTGTTTGTAACTTTATAATAGATTTACAAATTCTGTACATGTTATTCATGAACTCAATAGAATAGTGAATAACCATTAGGGAGAGATTTCGATGACTTTCACAAGCATCCTAGAAGAAACAAAAGAGTTTTGATGGAGCGAATTTAAGGTAAGTTATATCATTCAGTTTGTATATGAAACTAATTTTATAATTTTAATATAACTAATTGATTTTTTTCCATTGCAGTGAACATTTATTTGGGATGAGACTGAAGAGTTTGAAATAAGAAGAATTTTTATAAACAAATGTGGCGATTACATCTGATGCGTACTAAATCATGCAAAGACCAGCGGAAAGAAGTCAAACTACATCACCGAGGAGAATTGGGATAGGATTGTGGATTTTTGGGAATTTGATGAAAGCAAATGAAGGAGTGAACAGAATAAGAAAAACAGAGCTTATAATTCTAGGGAATCATCTGCAACGTATACGGGAGGCTCAATTCATATAGATGAATATAAAAATAGATTGGTAATTTTATTTAAACACTAATTTTTTAGACTAATTCAATTATTTTTAAACTATTTCATTATTTTTTATAGTGTTTTTTTAGACCAAGGAAATGGAAATTGAGCCATTTTTAATAGACACTTTCGTTCGGATATTTTAAAAAAAGACAAGATGTGGAGCAGAGAGAGAGCTAGAATAGTTAAGATATGTAATTTCAAAACTTTCAATTATTTTATGGACATTTTCAATGTTGATTTGAATATATTGTGTTGAACCTATCATAATAATATAGGAAGATGAATTTATTAGGTTAGTTTCTCCTAAGTTTCTTTTCATTGCTTACTTGATTCTTTGATTCATATTATATACCATTCTATTCGATTATTATTAATCTAATTTTGGATATGGATAATGTTTTTGCACTCAATCCCTATTTTATTGTACTTAGCTACACTTTAAAAGAGATCCTTCCATTCAATAATTTCTAGTTTAAGCTATAATAACTGAACATTCAATATCTCCACTTTGCACGATTTCACTTATATCTCTTGAAATATCCACTTGTCATTTATATATAATCTTTGTATAATGAATCACTTGATAGAGATTTTCTTATTTTTTTTTTCACATCTTTCAACTTATTCAATGTTAATATGAATGTTCATAATTTAGATCCTCTAAAGTAACATATGTAGAAATATTGCTCTTTCTTTAAACAAGTTATATTGTCTCATGATTCATATTACTAAATTTTTTATTTTCCTTTATATAAATATATATAGATATATAATCAAGATTATATGCGTTTCTATTATATTGTTATTTTAAATTTCTTTTAATTTTTCTAATGACAATATAGGAGAGATATGATAAGTTTTTACTGAGAAGTTCGAGTACTAGTGATGATGCTGGCTCATCTGAATTATCTGATGAAAATATGACTCTATGGCTCGAGGCAACTGGTGGAGCAAAAGGGGGTAGAGTACTTGGGATGAGTTTTTTTAGCAGAACTTACAAAATCGTTGGTCATTTTTCTTCCACCCCACCAACAGTAAGGGCAAAAATAATGCAATTGAATCAAGAGGCGAGCCACTTGAAAGACCTACTAGTACAAAAGCACAACAAATTTCAAGAGGTATGCACACTACAGATGCAAAGAGATCATGAATTGAACGAACTTCGCGCACAACACATGCAAGAAGAGTTCCGTGCACAATAGATGTTAATCATTCAGCATCTTCAATTAGCCTCTACTCTAAGTCAGATTCCCCATTCTCTATCTCCTCGTGATAATACTCATGATGGTGATGATGGTGATGATATATTCGATGATGTTGATGATGATGGTGGTGGTGGTGGTGCTTGAGATGGTTTATTGTTATTTGATGGTTACATTTGATACTGGTTACTTTGATTTTCTTAGTTGTTGATACTATGATTGTTGATATTTGAACATTGGGACTTGATGTTGCTCTGCTTGTTTTTGATACTGCTATTCTTGTGACTCTTGGTAGTGTTAAAATGATTAGTTGACGTTGAAATCTTAGTTGATTGATCTTATTAGATAGTTAGTTGTATTGATTAGTAGAGACAACAAAAATTTGATATTGATACTTGTTGATGATGGTTGGATGGTTAGTTGATGATGACGTAGGATGAGTAGGTATAAAAACAGGTTATACATGAAAAAATGGTCTAAATATGCCAATAAAATTCATTTTGTCGCAAAAAAATTAGATTCGTCGCAAAATTTGTCGCTGATAGTTATACTCGTCGCAAATTTCGTCGCTAAAAAATACTAGATTCGTTGCTATATTGGTCTATAAATACAAGTTAGCGACTAATTTTGCAACGAAAAATATTCATCGCTGATTTTGTGACAAAAATATCTCATTATAAAATTCGTTGCTAATTTGCGATGAAAATTATATTGGTGGCTAAATATTTTCGACAATTTTGCGACAAATTATTTTTTGTTGCAAAATTAGCAACGATTTTTTTTGTCCCAAATTTGTGACAACAAATTTGTGATGAAAAAAAATTTCATTGCAAAATTGCAATGAAAAAAGATTTTGTTGCAAAATTTGTGATGAAAATAATTTCGTCTCAAAGCTCGTCGCTAATATTTGTGATGAATTTTGCAACGAAAAATATTTTTATTGCAAAATTTGCTACAAATAATAAATTTTTCGTGCCTAATGTTTGCGACGAGTTATTAGCGACGAAAGTAATTTTGTTGCTAAATTTCATCATAAATTTTTTTTTTGCAACAAATTTTTCTTAGAAATTTGTCACAAATTTCATCGCAATATCTTGGTTTTTTTGTAGTGGAGGGAGGCCTTCCGCCTCTGCACTTATGAATCTCTAGAGCCAACCACTTCGAATGAGGAACTGAAGCTCATCCTTGAGTTCTTGCATTCATACATCAAATGGTTGTAATCTTGATAGAAGTGATAGTATCGCATCTTATCCATTTTTGAGTCGTCTTTTGTAGAGCGAGGGGGCCACCTGACGTAAGGCTTGTTCTAGATCTGAAGCAAAACTTAACTTGGTATCTCGTTCAAAGGTGTATAGCTTGTGAACCTACATTGCTGAGGAGGGCCTTATCGGGCTCTCTTAGGTAGGGATCGTTAGGGTGGTCAGCTGCATTTATCCTGAACTAGTTAGTTCCTTCATTTGTTAAACACCTTAGTATCCTCCGCAGCGATATATTTTTCTACATGGATGTAGAATTCTTGGATGGTAGATAGAGGATTCTTCGTAATGGATATTTTTATTTCCAATGATAGCAATCTGGTGAGCAACACTACTAATGCAATGGAGTGGCCAAGGCCCGAAACCTTCATCATCTCTATTTTGAGCTTGTCGAGAAAGTTTCTCAATGGCTCATCGTCCCTTTACCATAGCGAAAAGAGAGACATGAATTTTCTCTTGGCCCCTGCTGATCACAAAGTGCATCTCGAATTGTTGTTGAAGTTGAGAGAAACTTTTGATACTAAATGGGGGGAGTGAGTTAAACCATGTCAAAGTATTGTCCTTCAAGGTCGTAGGAAAGTGTTTATATACGGCCGCATCTATCATATCTCTCGAGATCATAATAATCACAAAGTGGATTGCAAGATCCTGAGGATTGGTAATACCATCATATCTCTCCATAAAATGGAGAAGCACATCACTGGAATCGGTTCTATAGAAACCTTGGAGTCAAATAGCAAGAGACAAGCAACGTGTTGAGCAAGTTTGACTTTTCTCATGTTTACATGTTTGAGTTTGTTTGTCATGAGGTCCTCGACCTGTATCCGCAGGTTGTCCAAATTGTGTCAAGAGGCCAGTGTTATATGGGCTCAAGTGTTCACTTACACATATGACCTAACCCATGTGAGGAAGATTGTGCTCCAATTCTAATAACACAACTGAGTTCTTCCAACTGTTTGTTCATGCCTTGCAATCTGGATTCGAATCTTGCCATCTCGAGCTAAGTGACCATTTCTGTAGAGGCTAGAGCAGGGGCGGGATTGGTTGGTCTATCTGTGCAATCGGTGGTTGAATTTCAGGCTGATCAAGAGAGACAAGAAGCTCACCGCAACCTAAGTGGGGTTATCTGTACTATGGGCTGAACAGTGTCTATCGAAGTGGCAGTGCGTCCTTCCATTATGGCTTCGACTTTAGACATAGTTCTAATCCTTCTCTTAGGAGGCATGATCTTTGGGAGAATAAAGTATAAAGCAAGCTTCTTTCTCTAGTCTGTTCTCATAGATGGCGCCAATCTATTGGAGGTAAGTCTAATTTCATAGATAATGGCTTTGTTGACTCGAACGGATTTGATAGTCATGTGTCAATCTTGATGAATGAGACTTGCAAAAGACTGTCAGAGGATATTTTGGAGGGGGAGACTCTGACGCTCAAATCAAAGAGTAGTTTTCAAAAAGAGAGAAACAGACTAAGAAAGAGAGTTTTGTATTCCTTTGTGTGCCCTAAGAGAATGAAGTGAGAAAGAGGACTTACCTGGCTGATAGGGTTTATGAGGTATATATAGTCTACCTACATAAGTTTCATATGCTTTTGGGGGTGTTAAAACCTTAGTTTTCTAATAAAAACATCCCAAGATTACAGGGATCACAGTGAGAGATTTCAAAGATTTGAAATTTTATTATTCAAAGAAGTTCAAATCACAAAAGATTATTTTTCTTATGCAGAGCAGTCAAAGGTTTCCTTTTCTTTTACAGGAGATTGACTCCATGCTTTAAGGGGAAATATATATTGTATTTAGTTAAGTAGGACAATAGAGTCCAGAGCAGGTTTGAGGCAAATCAAGTAGTTACTAAAAGAGCAACGGTTGGCACATACTGAGAGAATGGGCCTTGTCTATCAGCATGCTTCTGGTTGTATTGTGTCCAATGGGCTATGGATTTGAAAAGTTCTAAGTCTCGGGATGATGGGTCTTTGGTTTATGTTCCATTAGTAATTGAAATCAAATCCACTCAGATATCTGGATCAGCTAATGTGTGTTGCATTTACTTGTGAATGAAAGAATGTGACTGGCTGGTGTAGTCTTGTAGTTATGGCAATGGTGTGACTTTGCACCAGCTGTTGACACACTTCAGCATTGAGGCAAGTCCGTCCATTGTTTATGTAGTTGTGAGAGGAATTCTGGAGGGTTTAGTTAGCATGATTTCTTATAATTTGTTATCTTTCATGTGCAGGATCTTACCATTGAGCTATACTACCTCTGTGTTTTAAGAGTTTCGTTTACTATTGTTTAAGGCAAGGAACATGCGCTTGGCTTTTGTTCTTTGATTGTTAACAACTATTTCTGGTTATGAGTGCGCTGGACTGCATTGCCAAATTGTAGCGGACATTTTTCTACTAGGATTATGTTAGTTCAATTAAAAGTAAAGGAAGAAATGAAAAAGAAGAGAGGTAGGGTTTGATGAGGCATGTTCTTTTTTTTTTAGGGGGGGCCTCGTAAATTGCCCAGAATTAGACTGATGAGCATTGATGCATAAACAATGACACAATGAAATGCAAGTCCTATATAGTTTGGGCATAAGGCAAAAGGTCTGTTTATATTTAGTGGGATGATGAGTGTTGATGGGCATCAATGCTTGTTGCTAGTAAAAAAATAATGTTGCTCCAACTTTATGACCTTACCTCAATAGAACCAACATGAACTGAGACAATGTTTTTGGCATTTAATATGTTAATGCATGTGTAGAGCTTCCTTGATTTTGGAATAACTAAATTGAGTATTAGAAAACAAGCATTTTTTGATCATTAGCAATGAAGATTTTCGTATAGATCTACAAAAAATATTTCATACAGAAATTCTCCGAATCGAAATTTGGGTTGAATCACTTATCTCTTTGACGGATGGGTATTCTAGGTCAAGGAAGCATTACAAAAAATGGATCACCCCCTATAATTCACAATCCAAATGCCTTCGGTGTGAGAATGATCAATTTCCCAATGCCCTCAATTGTGAGAAATCTCCCTCTCTTCAATATTTCTTTTTATCACACTCAAGAGAAAAAGGAATGGGCTCTTCATGTTTTTTGTGTTTTTTTAAAAAAAAGCCCCCTCACGTCCATTCATGCATACCATCAGAAGGAAGAAATGACTTTTCTTTCATTGTGTGTGAGAGGGTGGTTGAGGGGATGGTTATTTCCAAATAACCACTCCCCCTCTTCAATTTTAAATTCAAATAAAGTTGGATGGGAATGGACGGGTTTGCTCTCATGGGCGGACCCGTTCTAATTTTTTCTAACATCTTCCACTTGCATATGAGGGCTAGAACCACACATAGCATGATCATTACTATTGAACACCAATTTCATACAGGCAAGAGGACCGTGTGACCTGCGAGAATACCAAGAGCTCTAGAGCTATACACCGGTTAAGGATATATAGCAACTCATCGTCAAAGTGGTGAAGAGGACATAATATCTCGCTATACCCCAGACATCTTTTTTTTGACACACTCAACGTATCTCTCATCCCTCAAAACAATGTAAGAGCATACTTGACTCCAATCCAATCATGTTTTCACAATTATGTCTCTAAACACTAAGTCATAGATATAATTGATCGGTCTATGAATACAGAGTAACGTGTCAGTCAAAGACGGTCTTTCTTTTATACTCCTAACTTTCAACTTTATCTTAGCTGCTTTCCTAAACATGCACCGCCAAACCGAATCATCCATGATTTCTTGGTGACATGCTAAAGTAGCAACACTAAAATAAAATTTCAAGAAACAGGTGAAAGTTCTAAGGGAATAAATTGAGACTAAGCATAAACCTCTAAGTCTCACATAATGAGATGGATATAATGAAGTGAAGAGGGATGTACCATCTCATTATTTATATGGTCACATAAACACACGTGGTATGAAACACGTGCTACGATACTTTCCTTTCCATTTGGAAGCGTATGTTTTCTTTTCTAAAATAACGCATCGTACAGGTCTTAGTCCAAGTATACACAATATTGACCTGAGTTTTCCTTCTTACAAGTCCTCCAACATCTCACAACAACAAGGAAAACCCACATCTGGCTATTCGATAAGTTTAATGGATTGTGAGGAATCCATTTCGATAACCATATATGTAGTATAATAACCGATAATCTCATCTTAGTATTTTAACTAAGACGGCTTGTATCTGTGTTAATCCACCACAAATTAACACGCCTCATCTCTACATATCACACAGACATTAGAGGCGATTGTTCGTGTGAGAGAACCAATCTCAAAATTTGCCCGACATACTTTTAATTCTAGACACAAGAATTTTGGACACAAAAACAAAATTCAAATGTCAACGAATATGAGCATTATAACGTACATACTTTTTGTATATAATTTTAATCACTACCACAATAACAAATACTATCATAATCTATACAATCCATATCATCTATCATGTCTCATAAACATGTCTTAAGACATTGGCCTCTGAAAAATGACAAGCCACTACCAAATGCATAGATACATATCTTAATGTCATTTCCCTCTTTTCAATCATGACTTTGACAAGATTGATCTTTGTGTCTATGTTTGGTTTTGCCATTATATTTAGAATCTTATGTGTAAACAACAGTTGACCGATTGTCACAATGAATCGTCAAACTCCCACTGAATTGCTTACTACTTTCAAATATTCCAACATCCGTT
This sequence comes from Dillenia turbinata, assembly GCA_037126225.1. Taxonomy (NCBI): domain Eukaryota; kingdom Viridiplantae; phylum Streptophyta; class Magnoliopsida; order Dilleniales; family Dilleniaceae; genus Dillenia; species Dillenia turbinata. The sequence goes on from JBAMMX010000013.1 coordinate 2,163,997, forward strand.
TAACCAAACTCATTTTTTAAACTGCTAAAACATCGACCATAAATCTACTTCCACCATAGAAAGTGATATACGGGTTTGTTTCTTGCTTCTTTATGAGATAGAGCTATCAATGAGCAAGCAAACATAAACGGAGACAGATTTTCTCTCATGCAAATCTCCTTCCTAATCAGTATTTATGTATCCTTTTAATACTAAATCATTTCCTTAATAATGAAAGAAATAGTTTGCAGTTCCGCTTAGATATCATAATATTCTTTTCACTACAATCCAATCATTCTATCTAGATTGGACAGATACCTACCGACCAAACTTCATAACATGACAAATATCGGAATGAGTACACATCATAGCGTACTTCAAATTCCCAATTGTACTAGAATATGGTATTCCAGACATTTCATCTATTCATTACACAAAATGCTTAACTCCGTAATGACACCCATACAAAATTTGGTTCATTATTCGCGTTTTCATCAACACCTGGTACTTCTACCTCCTCCAATGGTGATGTATAACTGTATACATTTGTTCAAATGTTGGAGCAAAACCAGAACTTGCAGCACTCGGTTCGGGAACAAAATTCTGACCCGTTGCATCAATTACCATCCTCTGATATGGATTTAATTGGTCATAATAACTCTGATCTCCACTAATAGAGACTTATATGTTTCATCCATACTCCTCATTAGATATGAACAGTTCACCATGACATGTCCAATTATAGTAATTTGGGGTAAAACCAAATGTACAAAGATGTTCTCTAACTTTATCACACTGAAAAAATTTACTATTATGACACTTTCTACGCGGACACCTTAACTTATTCTCATCTATAAACTCAACATTACTACAAGCAAAATCCAAAAATTGTTCCAATCTAATATTAAACTCATCAGTTAAACCCCAACGTTCAGATAAGTTCTTTTTATACATCCAATTTCTTTTTTTCTACATTTTTCCTGCTTCCAAATTTAAAATTTTTAAAATATTAATAAAAACCATTACAAATAAAAACTACTACATCATCAACAACAGTAACAAGATTAATTCCAGCTAAATTGATATAACAATAAATAATATTATAGTAATGTTAATTTTAAAATATAAAACGTTAATTTCACAAAAATTTCACGGTAAAAATTAAATATTATAAAAGTAACGTTAATTTCACAAAAGTCAACATCATCAATAATAGTAGTAACGTTAATTTTAAAAAAAATTAATATTGAACATTTAAGATTAAATATTGAATATTACTATAACATTAAATATTATCTTATAATCAAATAAAATTTTAAATATTGAACATTTAACATAATAAATTGATTAACGAATCGAAATGAGATTTACTATAAATTGCTCATGATTGTTAACATATGGGATCCCAAGTTTATATAAAAAATTAAAATTAACAAATATAGTAACATTATTAAATCAACTACTAAATACAATTATAACAAACACAAATAAAGGAACTAATCGCATTTTTCAGCACCAAAAAGTCTACATTACTTATCAAATTAAAATTTTCCTCACCACCAAAAAATATTTCACCAATGGGGCTCAGCAGCAACAACTTTCAATCCAAATTTTCAACAATGGTAAACCTAGAGACAACAAAAACAATTATAAATAACTAATATATTAGTAAAACCAAATTATAAAATTATTTTCTAATAAAAATCGCAAGGCCGGGTCACGCAGGGGCCAGGGGTCAGTGGCCCCATTCGTGCGGCTGCATCGCGCGGCAGGGCTGCGTAGGGGCCAGCAGCCGCTTGGTGTGCCTGGGCCGCACAGGGCAGATCTGGTGGCCCAGCTGTTGGATCTATATCCCATGGCCGAGAGAGAGAGAGAGAGAGAGAGATTACGTTTCACCATCGCAGATCCGCACCCATGCCAGCACCCGCAACTATCACCCTTCGTAGATGTTCGAAAATGAGAGAGGAGTTTCAGAGAAATCGAAGAAATTGGCTAAGTGTGAATGAAGAGGAAGAGTGAGTAATTGGGGATAAGTTGAGTTCTGCGATGAAATATTTTCGTCACAGAATTCGTGGCAAATTTTGCCACGAATTTCATATTCGTCACAAAATCCGCACCCATGTCAGCACCCACACCTATCACCCTTAGCAAATGTTCTGAAATGAGAGAGGAGTTTGGGAGAAATCGAAGAAATTGGCTAAGTGTGAATGGAGAAGAAGAGTGAGTAATTGGGTTCTGTGATGAAATATTTTCATCGTAGAATTCGTGGCAAATTTGGCACGAATTTCAAATTCGTGGCAAATTGTGCCACGAATTACAGAATTCGTCGCAAATTTTGTCACGAATTTCATATTCGTCGCAAAATTTGCCACGAATGTTAAGTTCATCGAAAAATTCATTGCAAAATTTGAAGCGAAACCCAATTTCGTCGCTAAATTTGCCATGAATACTAAATTCGTCACAAAATTTGCCACGAATTAATAGTTCTTCGCAAAATTCGTCACTAATTTGCAACGAATTTGTAATTCGTCGCAGAAAATGCGATTATTTGTCGCTAAATTTGTTGTCAATTAACGACAAACACGATATTTGTGACAAAATTCGTCACTATTTTAATATCTTTTCTGCGAGCTTACACTTAAATTACTTTTTCGCTCACTTATATATTCTTTTTAATTATTTCTATAAGTAATATTTTCTAAAATTAAAAATCGATTTTAAAATGGTAACATGCATTGAAACCGTAGAGAGAATCTTAAGATGTTCACTAAACCACTGACTTTTAATAAAAAATAGTTCATACATTTTCTGTTTATATAAAAAAATAGTAATATAGTGTTATCTTTGATAGTGTTACAATTCTTTTATTGATAAAAATATACATTCATTTTACTCAAAACCTTATAAATTTATTTAAATATTCGATTCACTAAATTAAGAGTTAAAGTAGGAATATTTGTTCATTAATGATAAACATAATGAATATTTTCTATAATTATATTATAGTATGCATCACAGGCCAATATCGTTAATAGTTTGTCTCTTTGATTCATAATTTATCACAAACCACAAGTATCATCGTTAAATTCGTTGAAAAATTTGTCACAAATCACGAGTATCGTTGTTAAATTCGTTGCAAATCGTAATGAAAAAATATTATTCGTCACTGAAATCAGTGACGAAAATATTATTTGTTGCAGAATTTGTAACAAAAATAAGAAATAGTTGCAAATTTAGTAACAAATTTTGAATTCGTTACAAATTTAGCAATGAATTTTTAATTTCGTTACAAATTTAGCAATGAATTTTTAATTTCGTTACAAATTTAGCGACGAATTTTGCGACAAATTTATTGTTCATGGCAAACTTACTGACGAAATTGTTGTTTGTTGCAAATTTTACAACGAATTTTTATTTTCGTCGCTAATTTGCAACGAATTTTGTGACAAAAATTTTTTGTCAAAAGTTGGGCATGGATTTTGAGACAATTTTTTTTTGTTGCTAATTTTGTGCCAAATTTTTTTTTTGTTGCTAATGTCGTTACTAATTTGCGACGATTTCTTTTTTTGTCACTAATTTTGTTACAGATTTGCGATGAATTTTTTTCGTCGCTAAATTCATGTTTTTTTTTTGTAGTGTACACCTAATCAAAGGTCAGAAGGAATAAGGGAGGATCTGAACTTTGCACCAAAAGACTCCCTTGTAATATCATTAGCTCAAAGAATGGCTTTGGCTAGAATTATCCTAGGAAATTGCAACAAAACATAGATGACAAAGGTTAATGTTGTGTTTCTTTATAGTCTCAATAGATCGACAGTCATAAAGAACAAATACTCCTTAATTGAGTGCCACCTTCATGAGAAATTTAAGCAATTTGAGAAACTATAAATATTGAAAATAACACAATAATCTGATCATATTTGTTTGCTCAATCCTCCAGAAAAAGCTAAATCCTTTTTAATGCTTAATTATTACAAATGATGCTTGTTATTTTAATTGCGCCATATTAGAAACAAAGCAATTTATGTAAGTCAAATTGGAAAATCATTGAAAAAAAAAGCACAGATGCAAAAAGAGATCCATAAACATGATCAGAGGAAAATTTATGAAAATAATAATTTAAAAAAAATATATGAAAAATTATGAAAAGTCGAAACAAATTAGGAATGTTGATTACTGACCTTTAATTTCTCCCTTCTTGAATGAGATTATCAAGAAGGTCTAATTTGTGCCCTCTCTAGTTTTAGGCTCATTATAAATTTTACGCAGGCTATGTAAGTCTTGGCCTTCTCTTGTTAACAACTTCTTGATTTGTTGAAAGGCCCATAAGGCATTTCACATCCTTAGTTTCTACAGTATGAACTACCATGTGCCACAGACATGCCGAAACTGTTCAACTTGATTTTGGACTTCATTTTTCAACAGAGGTACCAAATCTTTCAGGGGACAGCTTGGACAGAGGGCTTCTCCACCCACAGAAAGCTTGCATAGGCATTCATCAATCCTAGCCCCAGCCATTTGAAGCTCCATTTCCCACTGAACAATTGACTTCAAGAATTCCACCTCCTTTCCATATCAATAAGGAGACAAGAAAATGTTCATTAGAATATGATGTTGAATTTATTGTTGGTAACATGATTTTATTATGAATTGATTATTACACTAATTAATTGATTTTATGACTTTTTATTGTTAGGTGGCTAAATTTGGAAGATTTGGACAAAATAAGCTTAAAGAGGCAATTGGAGCTAAATGAAGGAAGATATTATATTGGGCCAATAAAAAAAAAGAAAAAATTTGACTTTTTAGTTTTAGTTAATTTTAGTATAAATTTTATTTTAGATAAAATTATTTTAAAAGTTAAATTTTATTTTTCTATTAGTGGAGTCCTTATTTTATTGAGAAAAGTTTCCTTTTGAAAAAGGAAACAAAATCATTCACAAATTCTACTTCTTCGAACAAGCGCCGGCTGCACAAATTCAAGGATCCTCGACTAGGACGGCTATTGTTCTTATAAAAAGAGACGTGGCTGCTCATAAAAAAAAAAAAAAAAAAGAAAAAGAGAAAGAAAAACAACACATTCTCAAGAAGCCAAGGACGGCTGCTGGGTCACTCGCTCTTCTCTCCTAGAACATATTTTTTTTCTTTTCTTTTTATTTTTATTTTCTTTTGTTAAAAACTTATCATGAGTGATTAGTTTATTTTTCTAATTCAATGAGAATTTTTATTCGATTATCTTTACTGTGAGGTTATGTACTTAATTTAATTTCTTACCCTTTTAATTCGAGTATTCGTTGGTTCTTAATTTATTTGCATAAAAAATTAGTATTGGTTAATCTGACAAATTAATTCAATATTAATTTTTCTATTGCTCTCAAGAATTTTAGTGATTCGTAATTGTCATGAATGAATGGTACAAGTGGCAACTAGGTTATTTATGTTTATGGGTCTTTTACCGGTATTCATGTTTAACCTAGCGAATTGATGGAACAAAATCAATTAATTACAAATATCCCAATTATTTGTATTTTGGTTTAACTATTTTCACAAAATTTAATACTATCATTATATTGATATGGAAAGCTATCGTACCCAGTCAATTAATGATAAATTTTGATTGAATGCTGGATTTGGTTAATTAATTTAGAAAAACGTAAGATTTATTACGGTTATTCTAATAAATCTAAGGTTAAATGTTTGGATTGTAAGAAAAATAGTTTTAACCTATGATCAGTGAAACAATTGAATGTAGTGAACTCTTGAATCAAAATTTTCATAAATTGAATTTTTCTTTGATTTTTGTTATTTTGCATTGTCAATTTATTTCTTATTTTTAGTTGTTAATTTTTAGTTTAGAAATTTATTTGACAAACCCTCTCATTTTTATTTTTAACATTTAACTAAGAAATTAAATCAATTTAGTTCCCTTGGGATTCGACCTGGTACCACTATTGTTATAAATTTACCGCACCAAGGAATCGTATTAATTTTGAGGGTTTCGGCAACCCGTCAAAATTTTAGTGCCGTTGCCAGGGAACTACATTAATTTTTTAGTTTGTGTTTTCACTTATGTATTGATTTTTGAAGAAAAAAAAAAGATGGCAATTCATGAAAGAATTTTGAATCAACAATCCTTGTGTATCGAGTATCCAACTCTTGAAGCAAGTCACTCGAATCTTGAAACTCAAATATTTGAACTAACTGTTTTGGTTCGTCAGTTGGCTATAGGGTAATCACAGGTAACTAAGGTTTGTGGCATATGCTCAATTCCCGGACATCCTACGGATATGTGTTCAATACTGCAAGAAAAACATACTTAATAAGTAAATACCGTAAGAGGATTTCCTAGTCAATCTCAATGTATATATGATCCTTGTTTTAACAATTACAATCTTAAATGGAAGGATCATTCAATTTTGGGCCATGAGAATCAAGGAGGACAGTCAAGACATCAATCTCAATTTTTTAATAGACTATCACCAACAATTGCACAATCTTTTAATTCATGTACGTCTCTAGAAGATATTATGAAAGCTCTCGCAACTAACACTTAACAATTTCAACAGGAAACAAGAGTGAGTATACAGAATTTGAAGAACCAAATTTCCCAACTAGCGATCTCGGTTAATAGGTTGGAGACACAAAATTTTGAAAGATTTCTCTCACAAATGGTGGTGGATCCCAAAGAGAATGTTAGTGCAACAATATTGAGAAGTGGGAACGAACTTCAATTGAGCCTAACATCTAAGAAGGTGGATGAATGGAATGATGTGGATAAGGAAAATGAACGCATGCATGAAAATTCAATCAAAGTAACATCTGAATCCTCTTTGTCTAACACTTCTAGTGCAATTGTATCACATTTTCCTTGTAGGTTAGAGAATTCAGAAAGGGAAGTTAAGAAAACATGAGGTGATGAGATAGGTGAGAATGTGTCTGATGTAATCAAAGGAACTTTACTCAAAAAATGTGCGGACCCAGGTATGTTCACTCTACTTTGTATTATTGATAAGAAAAAAATTGAGCATGTCATACTAGATTTAGGAGCACCCATAAATATCATGCCTTATTAAATTTATAGTACTCTAAAATTAGGTCGCAAGAAAGGAGATAAGAGAAAGAGAACAAGGACCACACGAAGGTAGATAAGAAAGAGAACAACCATTTGGAAATGTTAACGATCATATTCAATTAAAATTTGTATCAACCTTTCAATATAATAAATTATTGATATAATTAGAATTCAATTTTTTATTTTAACTAAAAGAAAGCATTGACTTTACTTGTTGAATTTTACAATTTTAGCAAAATTTTTCATTGTAGAAAAAATGTATTATAAATAAATAAAACTCAATTGAGATTTTAGATACTGCTTTAGTATTAAGTTCTTTATATTTATATTATTAAGTTTTTTATGTCTATTAAAAATATGATTTTGTATAAAATTTTTTATATTTATATTAATTATTTTTATTAATAAATTATCTAAATCTATATTTTATAAAGTCGACATACTCTTCATACAATTATCAAGATCGACAGGTAAAATTAGTACACTAATATTTTATGAGTTTACAAGATGGGAAAATGAAACATACTTCACGACTACTAAGTCCTCAATTTGGCATTTGAAGGACATAAAAAAATGTTTCTTCGTTTTTTAGGCAACAGCAACATTAATCACATCCATTAAGCATTTTTACATGGTAATTAACTAAGCATTTTTTTATAAATATTATTAGATAATCACGTTATATTCAACTAAATTTGGTTCGAGTTGATTTGAATCTTAAAGAGAAAATTCTCCTTATACCTTTTTTTGTACATAATACTCAAACTTGAGAGTTCATTTAAAGAATTAACGTCCAACTATTGGATTAACTAGGTGTTGGTAATTAAGCATTAGGTGACAAACATATAATCTCAAGGTTTGGAATTATTATTTTTTTTGTTACATTAACAAAAGTAATGACTTTTATAGCTTTTGTAATTAATCTACTAGGCATCATGAATTCAATGATTCTGAATTCAAGATGTCCCATTGCCATAAAAATTAACAAACAAATAGCGATGCTAATTTGTTTGAACATAAGTCCCATTCAAATATGCTTCTTACCTAAAACTACTGAATTAAATCCGAATTCCAAATGATGGCAAATTGAGACTATCTTCCACCACTCCCATTAAGGGCATGAGCTACCAGTGACCCAATAATTTATGGTTATGGGTCCAAACCTTTGTCTAAGAACTTTGATTTCAAAATCTGGTAGAAATCATTTTCGCCTTCAAGAAGACCAATTACACTCCATTTAATGCTTGCAACTCCAGTCAATATGGTTGCCGTGACACCTTGAATTCAGATTGATGACCACTGAAAAAGATCAGACTTCACCCACTCTAGATTTCTAGGGTGTACATGTAACTCAACGTATAGTATGGTTGGCATGTTGCCATATGTTAATAGAATTGGTATTAATGGCAGTGGACAAGTTGTGAGTTGTTGGTTGAGAGAGTTAATTATTTGACGGAGGAGGGACCTCTTGACCCAAAACGGAAGGCCCTTGGCATGTCGCTATTTGTTAATAAATTTGGTATTAATCATTAAATTAACAGTTATGAGTGAATAATGGTAAGGCCCGACATTTTCTCATAGAGCAAAAGCCACAAAAAAATTTCAATTATATATTAGTACTCACAATCCAAAAAAGAAAAAAAAAAAAAAAAAAGGAAATTAAAAGAAAAGCTTAAAATAGACTTTGGGCTGCTGCCCAACTCGGCATTTCGACGTGACAAAAAGATAAGTTTTATATGTTTATTGAAAATATGGTTTTGTATAAACTTTAGTTTTATACTTAATTTACTGTATTTATTTGTGTCAATTAAGATTTTGTGATTCTTACCAAAAAAATAAAAATAAAATTGAGATTTTGTGTTATGACAAAATATAATTTATTGAAATTAAACAAGTTCCGGGTGAAAATTAAACTTGTAATAAACTTTTTTTAAAACATTTTTTAGCAGAACCAGCCAGGTAAAGCTCGACCAGCTTTAATGATCTCGAGCAAAGACTTGACTCAATCAAACCTATCAAAATCAAGCCAAGCCTGAGCTTTCCATTTTCCCGACAAATGCTAAACTTGAGCATCATTTGCATTGTGCCTGAGCCCCTAAAATATTTGAAGATTTGATTTACAAACCACAATGATCCGGTAACCATCGGTTCGAGTTGGGATGAATGCTTTATCTTGTATATCTTGCATTATTACGTGTGTCGTGCATCAATCGCTTGTATTTTTTTTTTTTTTTGGGTACATACCTGAATTCATTATGATAGAGGAGGGGGAGGTGTAATTTGAGCTGAGGCTCATTGACATCAATAGCTTGTATTATCTTGAGACCTCTCACCATAGGCCCACATTGGGCCTATCGATCCATGCATGGAGAATTATAGCGAAGTTTGATGCGGGTAGGCGTGTCCTTTATAGACCAGTGGTCTTATGGGTGCCTTGACAGGTTCCCTTGTAGTGTAGCCAAGATGTATCCGTATGCTTGGGAGATGGTTTGATGGTCATGTGGATATCATTTGGGGATGCTTTTATGGATCTAAATTCTTGTTTGGAAAATGCATATTATACATCAAAATTTTGTTTTTCTTATTGACTATATATTGTAAATATGCAATACTTATCGATTACTAAAAGGGGTTGGTTTGAATCCACTAAATAATGGACTTGTTGGCATTACCGTATGATAGCTTATCATTCATAACGCAACCAAATCATCTAAATTCCATCACAAGAGAATTGATTATACTAGGTTAAAGGGTACAGATATATTCATCGCTATGAAAAGAAATGTTGTAGGTTATGAATTTGGTTGAGTGAGTTGAAAAATATATCGTGTGAGATAAATCATCCTTATCTAAGTTCATATGTTGAGGGGCTAACATTCATATATTGAGGGGACAAAATTGCAAAATTTGATTCTCAATTTGTGTGGAATAAGTTATTAGACAAGTTCGAAAATGCTCAATCAACTACAACACCTACTCAGATCATCTCAATTAGAAATGAAAGGATTCATGAGGAAGTAGCATTCATTAGGAAATAGTAATTGAGAACATAAAGTGTGAATAGTTCAGGGGGCAGGGTAAGGCGCACAATTTTAGAAAAGGCAATCATAGTTGTATATTGCACAGAGCTTATGAGTTAATAGTTGTGTGAATATAGATGTTTAGATGGATGTGTGGCATAACAAAAGGCCTTTTCATGTCATGTTCCCTCCATGTCTACTTTATACCATGAAGAATAAGCTTGTATCAAATTTGAGAGGTGAGAAAAAGAATCATTTTGGTCAATTTCTTACAAATGCAGGAGGTTTGATTGGGAAAACAAGGAACATGCTAAAAGATTTCATGCCTGTGCATGAATGTACCAAGTAATATTGAAGCCAATTTCGCTAGGTTAGTTCCTGTAAAAATTTTATTTTTTGTGATAATGCAAATGCAAATTCTATCTTTTCCTCCTCTCTTATATCCACCTTAAAATGCCAGTACGTAGCTGCCACCTATGTGGAAGTGTTTTGCCGGAGATAATTGGTAAAGAGTGTTTTCTAAGGCAATTCAGAATGTTTTGTTATGCAATTGGGGGTTGGAATCAGTTTGATAACCTACTTGTTGTAAGTTAGAATTGCAAGCTCATTTGGTTAAATTTCTTTAGTCTATGATGTGTAAATTGGTGTCTATCAAACTCTATTTATAATTTTTTTTTTGGAGTTGATTGGAGAAATTGATTTGGCACCTTCCCTTTTTGAATGAGTATTCACTATTTGAGAATAAGGTGTTGAAAGCAGAAGACTAAATACACTAGTTCAAAATCAGAATAGATTGGTGGTCGAAACCAAAACTCGTGCATTACTCAATAGAAGGAGATCACTCGAATTTGAAGTAAATAAAATGGCATTCTTGAAGGTCTCACTTTGGAAGGGTATGATCCATTTCTGGAAGAGGTGAAAACTGAACCACCGCTACATAGGCCCTTTTACAATTGTGAAAAGAATCGGTAAGGTGGCTAATCGGTTGAAATTGCTAAGAGAATTAAAGAAAATTCACAATGTCTTCCACATCTCTATGCTCAAAAAGTATGCGCCCAATACATCTCATATCCATCTCATGTCTTGGAGGCTCCTCCAGTTGAGTTGAATGAAAATTTGAACTTTAAAGTCCAACCCATTGCCATTCTAGATAGGCACGTAAAAGGGTTGAGAAACAAACAAATCCCGATAGTCAAAAGTCCTATAGAATTGTGATCGGGTTAAGGAAGTCACTTGGGAACTAGAAGATATCATAAAAAACCAATATCCCCACTTATTCAATGAATAATTTGTATTTTAAATTTTGAGGACAATTTTTTTTAGAGGGTTAAGAATTATAAACTCGAAAATGAATTCCGGTGTTAGAATTTTTCTTGAAGACAACTTTGTACAAAGTCGAAAAGATTAGTTGTATAGATTTTTTTGTGATATTAATAAAGACTCCAAAAATGTTTCTCTAGAGTTTTCTTGTATATTATAGTGATAATAAAGTAGATCAAATTTGAAAAGAGAGAATGAAATCTTAAATGTTGAAAAACCTATATTTGACCAACTCATAGGAGACTGAGTATCCAAAATATTGAAGTACATAAAATGTTTAGAAAATAAAAAAAAAATCCTAGTAATTATTCCACATGATTGAATTAGATTAAAATATTTTTTATAAAATTTTTCTAAGAGAGTAATCTTACTAAAAAGTTATGTTAAGATTTAACCCCGCATAGAAAATCATAAATTTGTTTTTTGGTGAAAGAGTTGACCTTTTATTATTAAGGAATTTGGCCTTGAAAATATTTTTATTGAATCCGTATAGGAGTATTTACTTATTTACGTGTAATTTTTAACTAAATTGATACTAAAATAATGTCCAGAGCCCTCCGATTCTACCTTCAATGTTAAATTTGGGTCAAAATGATTAAATGGCCGATGAGAACTTTAAGGGACCTATTAGAACTCAAAGATCCAATTGGATCCAATGGAGGGCATTCAGGGAAAAAAATCTTTATTGTTAAATATTTTATTTATTTACATTTAGAAAATATATTTTGATTGGAATTATGTTATTATGTCTTAAAGTATTTTGGTATATGAATAGATTTTACACGTATCTCAAGGTAACACGGCAATTACCACCTGCTCAACTAGTGGATTAGGGCGAGTTAAAACAAAGCTGAAGCAAAAAGGGGATTTTGGGTTATCTCCAATCGTACTCCTTTTCTTCATTTCTTACGATTATGCAAGCGTCAAAATGATTCTTAGATGTGCAGAAACTTTTCAAAGTTCTTAAATTCACTCAATAAATGGTGTAGAGTCATGAATTTTAGATTTGGCGATTCTTTACTCCGGGAAGCGATTTTTTATAGTTATGGACCATCACATTGCATTTAAACAACTTAATTGTTACCGGAAATTAATATTAAATATATTAGGGAAGAATTTAAATCAATCCAAAATAGAAAAACATAGTCAAGGTTTGCATGAACCATAAAATTCTAGTCACATGCATTCCCAATTCAAAAATTTTATATTTTGATCCATATTTACTCTCATTCAGTTATATTTTTCCCTTTTAATTAGATTTTCTTATAAATTTCACATTAAATTCAAATTATTTAAAAATTCTAATATAAATCACACATACGACGCAATGCAAAAGTACAAATTCTTAAAAAAATGTTGCACACATTTGTTACATATATCCTGTTGGAGTTAGGTTATGACTCCATAGATACCCACTCTTTCTTGACCCAAACAGTAGCCGTCAGTGGGTGGATACACCTGCAAAAACCGTCGGAGGGTGCTCCGGCGGGAAGGCTCTTATGCTTAAATTAGTAAAGAGTGGTTTTCGATCGAAAGAAACAGACTGAGAATTGAGAGAATACTCTTCCCTGTTATCAGTGTGTCCAGAGTTTTAGGTCTAGAGAGCGTACCCGATTTCGTGGGTTTTGAGATCTCTTATACCTCTGAGAGACATGCGCTGCTGGGAGATTTCAACCCTACCTTCCTTATCGAATTGATCTACGAATCTTAGAGGTTGATATTATGAGTTGATTACGATCTTCATTTATCGATAGAACTACCATTTTCGGGAGAAGTGCTTTCCTTACTTGAAATATTCTGAATTTGTCGTTATGAAATGGGAGACTGAAGTTAAGGAAATCTTAACTTTCCTTTTGTATCGTTGAGAGTGTTGCGTATCATTCGGTCACTTAACCAATAAGGAGCCAATCAGGACTCATCCAATTGATAGGCTGGTATTTGCATGCCTGATCAGGGAGATTACCTTTACTTAGTGAGTTACGTTTGGTTGGTGGGGCGATCGAGACCCTATCGTTCAGTATACCCGGGCGACTGAGACCCTTCGGCAGACTGATCTGAGCGGCTATGGCTCTTCGGTAAATTATGGTGGTAACTGTTAGATACTGGTCAGTAGGCGCTCTTTGCGGGCCTCTCAAGCATTGACTCTTTTGGTTGGTCCTTGGGTCATGTCCTATCATTTGCCCCTAACTCATGGTCTTCTTGGAAAAAAAAAGCACTATGAGTGATAATTTTCGAAAAAGGAGCGTCCCTAATAAATCGTCACAAAACAACTTTGCGACGAATTTTGCGACAATTTTTTTTCGTCCCTAATAAGTTGTCGTAAATTTTTGGGACGAAAAACTAATTTTTTGTCGCAAAAATTACCAACAAAATTTTTTTTGTCGCAAAATTCATCGCTAATTTGCGACGAATTTAGCCACAAAAAAAATTTTCGTCGCAAATTTGCAACGAATTTGGTTTTGTCACAGATTTGTGACGAAAATAGGATTCGTCGCAGATCTGCGACGAACATGATTTTCATCGCAGATCTGCGACGAACTTGATTTTCGTCGCAGATGTGCGACGAATCAAATTTTTATCGCAGATCTGCGACGAATAAAATGTTCGTCGCATATCTGTGACGAATACAGTTTTCGTCGCAGATTTGCGACGAATCATTTTTTCGTTGAAAAATTTGTAGCTAACGGTAAATATGTATTTTTGCGACAATTAAAAATTTTATTGATATATTTGGATCATTTATTCCTATATAACCTGTTTTTATACCTGCTCATCTAACATAATCAACAACTAATCATTCAAATCGTTTTTAATATCAAATTTCAGGCATCTATACTCATAAATATAGCTAACTATTCAATAAAATCAATAAATTAAAAATTCAACAAGAAATCATAATAATAATATCAAAGATAAAATCAACATCAAGTCTAAATGTTAAAATATCAATAACCATACATAACCAAGAAAATAAATATAACGAGTATCAAAATGTAAGTCAAATAACAGTACACAATCTCAAGTATGACCTCCACCACCATCATCCTCATCATCATCATCATCATCACCGAAGAAATCATCACCTTCATCACCATCGCGAGCATTATCAGGAGGCGAAATAGAAGGGGGAATCTGACTTGGAGCGTAGGCTACCTGAAGATGCTGCATGATTAACATTTGCAGCGTGCGGAACTCGTTCATTTCTTGCGTGTGCTTTGCTTGAAGTTCATTGAATTCCTGATCTCTTTGCAGCAGTAAGTCCTTCAAATGACTCACCTCTTAATTTAACTGATTTATTTCTACCCTGACTGCTGGTGGGGTCGAAGAAGATAAACAAGGGAATTTGTAAGTTCTACTCAAAGAACCTAGTCCAACTACTCTACCCCATTTTGCTCCACCAGTCAACTCGAGCCATGTATTTATGTTATCAACAGATGGTTCAGATCCACCAGCATCATCACTAGCACTCGAGCTTCTGCGTGACATCTCATCATATCTCTCTTGTATTGTCATGAAAAAAATTAAAATAAATTTCCAATAACAATATAATACAAGCACATATAATCTTGATTAGATATATATATATATATATATATATATATAAGGAAAATAAAAAAAATTAGTAACATAAATCATGAGACTATATAGAATATCAATTATGAACATTCATATTAATATTGAATAAGTTAAAAGTTATGGGAAAAAAAAATCTCTATCAAGTAATTCATTAGAAATCAAAAAATCAACTTAACAATAAAAATAAATTTGGGAAAGACTAATCTAATAAATTTATCTTCCTACATTGTTATGATATATTCAAGATAATATGATCAAATCAACATTAAAAATGTTCATTAAATAATTGGAAGTTTTGAAATTACAAACCTTAATTGCTTTAGCTCTCTCCCCGCTCCAAGTCTTGTCCTTTTTCTGAAATGTGCGAGTGAAAGTTTCTATGAATGAAGGCTCGGTCCCCGTTTCTTTGGCCTAAAATAAAAAAACACTATTAGAAATAATGAAATAGTTTAAATTAGATTACAAAATTAGTGTTTATATAAAATTACCAATCTATTTCTATGTTCACCGATATTGATCGAGCCTCCCGTATACGTCGCAGACGATTCCCCTGAATTATAAGCTCGGTTCTTTTTGTTCTGCTCACTCCTTCTTTTGCTCTCCTCCGATTCCCAAAAATTGACAATCATGCCCCAATTTTGCTCGGTGATGCAGTTTGGCTTTTTTCCGTGTCTCTTCGCATGATTTAAAACGTGTCGAATGTGATCACCACATTTTTTCTTGAAAATCCTTTTTACTTCCAACTTTTCAGTCTCGTCCCACGTGAATACTCGCTGCAATGAAAAAAAACCAATTGATTATAAAACTATTAAATTAATTTTATATATAAACTGATTAGGATAATTTATCTTGAACTCACTCCACCATAACTCTTTTATTTCTTCCGGAGTGCTTGTGTAAGTCATCGAAGCCCCTCCCCAATGGTTATTCACGATTCTATTAAGCTCGTGAATAACATGTACAGAATTTGTAAATCTATCATAAATTTTCAAACAAACAATGTTAAATAAACAAGATAGTTAAAAGAATAATTTTTTTATAAATAAAAGAAATAATACATCTGAAATTTTAAAATTTTGTACTTACGAATCTCTGTAAGGGGCTATCAACTCTTGATTGTCTTCCCTATCTGCATACGAGTGTTCCACCGAAGGGACTGAAGAAGGTACATTACTAGCCATTTGTTGTGAATGCGAAGGACCTGCAATAGAAGGGGGAGGCGAAGGTATATTACCGGCGAGGGAATGGGATTGCGAAGGTACTGAAGCGGACTGCGATGGTGAAGAGTGTGATCTTCCATCAGAATTTCCTCTATGGCCACCACGTCGAAACTGTCGACCATAATATATTATTAACAAAAATAAAAAATAAAAATTGCATGTTCATCAGATGTATAATAAAAAACATGAATAAACTTATCATATTTAATTTGACAAATTAAATGCGACGAAAAAGACACCAATATGTCAACAAATCTTCTGTAGTGACCTATAGAAAAAAAGATAATGCATTAACAAATCAAATATATAAATTTAAGAATGAGACAGTAAATAGTTAACAAATTGAGTAACGAAATTTACAAATTAAAAGTAAACTTATGCACTAAAAAAAAAGATTATCATATATCAAGATAAATATCCGATTTTTATTATATTAAGAGAACAAAACTTACCCGTCATCAAAAATCAAAATCCTCATTGTCATTCTCATCCTCATCATGTGTCTCAAAATTAGACTCTTTAACATCATTATCATCAACATCCTCATCCTCATCATCCCAATCCTCATCAACCTCATCATCTGTCTCAAAATTAGATTCTTCATCGTCTTCTTCATGAATTTCACTTGCATCCACATCTATCACTACTCCGCTGGGTTCTCGTAACGTTGGAATATTATATTCCTCGGTCTGAAATGTATTGGCAACTGCCTCTTGTTGATATGCTATGTCTTCCCAATGCTCCTCAATTTTTTTCTGTGCTTTCGTTTTACAAACAACCCACCAATCAATTTTGTCACGTTTCAAACTAGGATATAAAACATAAAATACTTGAATCGCTTGTTGTGGTTCATATCTCTTATACAATTTCTTATGATTTATTTCAACCAAATTAAACTGTGGATGCACTTTTATCCCTTTGACAGGGTCAAACCAACGACACATAAATAAAACAATCCGTAATTCTGGACCAGGGTACTCTACCTCTACGATTTCATCCAACAAACCATAAAAATCATTTTGACCTCCACCATCATTGGATGACTGAACACAAACCCCACTATTCATTGTCGTTTTTCCCATTCCATATTCTTCAGTATGAAAATTATACCCGTTTATGAAATATGCTGGCCAAGTTCGTACCATTGATTTTGGACCCCATGACAGATGGATTAACAATTCTTGATCAACTTGAGATTGATTATCATGGACCTAAAGTCAAATAAATATGTTAATATGTTTTAAAGTAAATATTTAAATAATTTGTAGTGTACTAACATATTTTTTGAACCATGGTACAAATTCTTCATCGCAGAAACGATCAAACTCATATGTCGAAAGTTCAGAATATATGTTTTGAAAAATCCTACCGTCAAAGAAAATAAATTTTAACAGAAACAATTTACGATATAAGAAATACATAAAATAGGAAATATATACTAACTCGAAATATGACGTCACTTCTGGACAGCTCAGTAAATATATGTGTGGGCTGCCCGCCATTCTTGACCAGTTAAGTATCTACGTTTACATGGTCCACTTGATCGACCAAGGTAGTTAAAAATTGAGAATGACTTCAAATTGGGATCAACAGGACCCTCATCATTTCTTCCCGCTCTCCGCCTCTTGCACTGAACGTGAGACTCAAAATAATATGAAGCAAACGTTGTTACTTCCTCCACAATGTATGCATTGACAATAGAGGCTTCAACACGTGCCTTATTTTTTACTTTCTTCTTCAAATGATATAGGAATCTAATTGTAATAAAACAAAATGTATTAGAAAATTATATGTAATGAAATTAGTAATTTTATTTGCATTAATAACGAAATATAAAAGATGAAAAACTCACCTTTCAAATGGATACATCCATCGAAATTGGACAGGACCTTCAACTTTCGCTTCATATGGCAAGTGAACCAAAAGATGTTCCATGGAATCAAAAAATGACGGTGGAAATATCATTTCTAAATTACACAAAATGATTGGAATCTTTCTCTCTAACTTCTCCATCTGTGAATGTCTCAACACTGTCGAGCAAATATCATGAAAGAAAATGCTTAACTCCGTAATGGCACCCCAAACAAAATTTGGTAATAATTCCTTAAAAGCAATAGGAATTAGTCTTTCCATAAATATATGACAATCATGACTTTTTAAACCAATCAACTTACATTCCTTCAAATCGACACATCTTCCAAGATTTGAGACATAACCATCAGGAAACCTCAATGATTTCAACCATTCACAAACAATCCGTCTCTGATCCTTACTCAATGTATAAACTGCCTTCGGTTTTGGTCCCCTACTACTTTCATCGACATCAAGAGTGGGTCATTTACAAATGAGTTGCATATCTTTTCTTGCATTCAAGTTGTCTTTCGTTTTTCCAGTGATATTCATCACTGTATTTATCAGATTATCAAAGACATTCTTCTCGATATGCATTACATCGAGATTATGATGAACCAAATGACTCTTCCAATATGATAAATCCCAAAATATACTCCGTTTAGTCCATTTATGCGAATGACCATAGCCATATGTTGTACCATGTGGCTCTTCAATAACAGATGGAAAGTTAAGGACTCTATGCCAAATTTGTTCACCAGTTAATCTCAATGGAGGATGTGTTCTTTCAATTCTATTCTTAGTGAATTCTTCTTTATTTCTTCTGAATTTATGAGTTAACGGTAAAAATTGTCTATGACAATCAAAATAACTCGCTTTCTTCCCATGTTTCAATCTGAATGACTTTGATCTCTCCATACATATTGGACATCCTAAAATCCCAGCGGTACTCCATCCTGATAACATACCATAAACCAGAAAGTCATTTATGGTCCAAAGAAGAGCAACTTTCATTACAAACATCTGATTAGTATGAACATCATATGTAGGAACACCTTCATCCCATAGTTGTTTCAACTCCGCAATCAATGGTTGCATGTAAACATCTATTAACTTCTTCGGATTTTGCGGGCCAGGCACGACCAATGTTAAAAACATATACGGTGTCTTCATACACATACCGGGTGGAAGATTATACGGAGTTAAGATAACTGGCCAACAAGAATAAGTTCTTCCTGATTTGCCAAATGGAGCAAATCCATCAGCACAGAGACCTAACCTAATATTTCGAGTCTCTCTGGCAAACTCAGGATATGTTCTGTCAAAATATTTCCCCGCCTCTGCATCTGAAGGATGACACATTAACCCATATTCTGTTTCATGATTTTCATGCCAAGTCATGTGTTCAGCAGTAGTCTCGGATGCATAAAGCCTTTGTAACCTAGGAGTTAAAGGCAAATAAAACATTTGTCTGTATGATTTACGTTGCTGATTACGACCCGACCTCCTAGTACTCTTATATCTACATTGATTACAGAATTTACAAAAATCTGCATCTTTATCATCTCCCCAATATAGCATACAAGCATTTCTGCAAACATTAATTCTTTCCATCGGAAGACCTAATTCTTTCACCAGCTTTTTCATACTGTAGAAATCATTGGGCATAATGTGATCACGCGGTAATACTTCTCCAATAACTTGAACAAAATCATTAAAACAATCCTCAGACACATTATGCTCTGCCTTGACATTCAACAGTCTTGCGGTTAGAGATAGCTTAGTGTGGCTGTCACAACCAGCCCACAAAGGTTCATCTGCAGCTCTTAACACTTCTTGAAATTGGAGAGATGATTCATTATTCACATTTTCATCAACACCTGGTACTTCTACCTCCTCCAATGGTGATGCATAACTAGTATACTCATGTTCAAATGTTGGAGCAAAGCTAGAACTTGCAGCGCTTGGTTCGGGAACAAAATTCGGACCCGCTGCATCAATTACCATCCTCTGATATGGATTCAATTGATCATAATAACTCTGATTCCCACTAATTGAGAATTATCTGTTTCGTCCATACTCCTCATCAGAAATGAACGGTTCACCATGACATGTCCAATTATAGTAATTCGGGGTAAAACCAAATCTACAAAGATGTTCCCTAACTTTGTCACACTGAAAAAATTTACCATTACGACACCTTCTACACCGACACCTTAGCTTATTCCCATCCATAAAATCAACATGACTACAAGCAAAATCTAAAAATTATTCCAACCCAAAAATAAACTCATCAATTAAACCCTGACGATCAGATAAGTTTTTTTTATACATCCAACTTCTTTCGTTCTGCATTTTTCCTGTCTCCAAATTTAAATTTTTTAAAATATTAATAAAAACTACTAAATCATCAATAATAAAATCATCATTAATCACAACTAAGTTGATATAACAATAAATAATAACGTTGATCGCATAAAAATTTAACATTAATCTCACAATATAAATTAAATATTATAAAAGTAACATTAAATTTAACACAACTTAACATCATCAATAATAATAACCTTAATTTAACAAAAATTGAATATAATAATAAATAATATTATTAAATTAATTAATATCAAACAAATTAACTAAATTATTACAATAACATTAAATATTATCATATAATCAAATAAAATATAAATTATTAAACATTTAACAATATTGATTATTTAACTAATCGAAATAAAATTTACTATAAATCACAGATTATTGTTAACATAATGTTTCACCTAATCAATGATCAACACTTTTGATTCCAATTTTATATAAAAAATTAAAATTAACAAATCCAAACATATCATTAGATCAACCACTAAATACAAAAAAAAATAAACTAATATAGAAATAAAAACAACACAAACATACAAATTTACATAATTGCATTTTCTAATTATTACAATACAAATTAAAACTTTTCTCACCACCAAATAATAATTCACCGATGGGCTCAGATATCAATAGCAGCAACAGCTTCCAATCCAAATATTCGATAATCGCAAATCTTGACACATCAAAAACAATTATAAATAATTAATATATTATTAAAACAATACAATAAAAATATTTTATAAATAAAATTTGTCAAATTTTTTTTTTAAAAATAATTTTGCATAAAAGGGGCTACAACGGGTCGGGTCGGGCCGGGCCCAATGGGCTTACCCAGGGCAGTGCAATGGCCCAGCACATGGGACACGCACGCAGGGGCCGCGCCCCTGCTCGAGGCTGGGAAGCGCAGGGGCCAAAGGCCCCTGCACGAGTCTGGGCAGTGCAGGGGCCGATGGCCCTTGCGCGAGGCTGGCCAGCGCAGCGGCGGCGCCCCTGCGCGAGTCTGGGTAGCGCAGGGGCCGCGCCCCTGCGCGAGGCTGGGAAGTGCAGGGGCCGACGGCCCCTTGCCGCGGCTGGCCCGCGAAGGGCAGATCTGACGGCTTGGCCACCGGATCTGGCTTCTACAGTGCAGATCCAGTGGCTTGGCCGTCGGATCTGGCTTCTACAGCCTGCGGCCGAGAGAGAGAGAGAGAGAGAGAGAAAGAGGGAGAGAGATTGCCTATCACCATCGCAGATCCGGCATCCCTTCCATAACCACCTTCGCGTAACCACCTTCGCAGAACCACTGAGGGGAGAGCGAGAGACAGAGTGAGAGTGAGAGTGTGAGTGAGAGAGTGAGAGTGAAAGAGAATGTGTGAAGTATAGATTTTAGGGACAAAATATATTTGTCCCTAAATTCGTCCCTAATTCAGGGACGAAAAAAGAATTCGTCCCTGATTCAGGGACGAAAAGAATTCGTCCCTGATTCAGGGACGAATGAACAAATTTGTTGCAAATTTAGGGACGAATTTAGGGACGAAAAATTAATTCGTCTCTGATTCAGGGACGAAAATAAAATTCTTTCCTGATTCAGGGACGAATTTTGGGACGAAAAAAATATTCATCCCTGATTCGGGGACAAAAATAAAAATTAAAAAAAAAATAAATCAGATAGCTTTTTTATTTTTAAAAATAAAAATAAAAATAATTTACAATAAGATGATATTCAAGTTTTCAATCTATCACGCGAACTAATATAAGTAAAACTATAAATATTTTTCGGTGGAGAAAGATTTGATATTTGGCATTGTTATAAAGATTATAAATATTTTTCGATCAAGATTATAAAATCTGTTAATATTATATGGGATAGCGTAGGAGCATACTTACCTAAAAAGGCTATCACGGTGAATGCCACTTTAATTTTAATAACCCTTCACGTTTAAAAATGACACAATTAGATTATTGTACGGCAATGGAAAATAAATTTTTTAGAACTTTACAAATTATGTGGAGTTTACTTTCAAATATCTTCTTCTTTATTGATTTATAAATTTATATTTTTTTATAAAATTAGATTAAACTTCAAATTTTTTTTAAAACTTTAAATAACAAAAATTAGAAGTGAAAATCAACTCTTCATTTAGCTTGAAGCACAGGTTAAGAGGGAAATTATATAGAAATCAAACGCATGCTATGTGCTGGGTGGTTGTATAATTCATAATAAACCTTCTTACTTTCATTGATAGAGATTCGACCACTCTGTTAACATATATATTAAAAATAATTCATAAATCATTAAAAATCGTGAACAATTATGAAAATTTTATCATTTCTATTCTATGCAAAATTAAAACAGTGGTGAATGTTAATTTAATAACATACATGGTTCATCCAATGAAGATATCCGCCAACCTCCCATTTGTTTGTGAAGTATACGCAAAAAAAAATTTGTCCCTATGGAAAAAAAATTCATCCCTGAATCAGGGACGAAAAAAAAAATTCGTCCCTGATTCAGGGACGAAAAAAAAATTCGTCCCAAATTTAGGGACGAATGGACAAATTCGTCGCAAATTTAGGGATGAATTTAGGGACGAAAAATTAATTCGTCCCTGATTCAGGGACAAAAATAAAAATTAAAAAAAAATTTAAATCATATAGCTTTTTTATTTTTAAAAATAAAAATAAAAATAATTTACAATAAGTGGTATGATATTCCAAGTTTTCAATCTATCAAGCGAACTAATATAAGTAAAACTATAAATATTTTTCGGTGGAGAAAGATTTGATATTTGGCATTGTTATAAAGATTATAAATATTTTTCGATCAAGATTATAAAATCTGTTAATATTATATGGGATGGTGTAGGAGCATACTTACCTAAAAAGGCTATCACGATGAATCCCACTTTAATTTTAATAACCCTTCACGTTTAAAAATGACACAATTAGATTATTGTACAGCAATGGAAAATAAATTTTTTAGAACTTTACAAATTATGTGGAGTTTACTTTCAAATATCTTATTCTTTATTGATTTATAAATTTATATTTTTTTTATAAAATTAGATTAAACTTCAAATTTTTTTTAAACTTTAAATAACAAAAATTAGAAGTGGAAATCAACTCTTCATTTAGCTTGAAGCACAGGTTAAGAGGGAAATTATATAGAAATCAAATGCATGCTATGTGCTGAGTGGTTGTATAATTCATAATAAACCTTCTTACTTTCATTAATAGAGATTCGACCACTCTGTTAACATATATATTAAAAATAATTCCTAAATCTTTAAAAATCGTGAACAATTATAAAAATTTTATCATTTCTATTCTATGCAAAATTAAAACAGTCGTGAATGTTAATTTAATGACGTGCATGGTTCATCCAATGAAGATATCTGCCAACCTCCCATTTGTTTGTGAAGTATACGCAAAAAAAAAATTCGTCCCTACGGAAAAAAAATTCGTCCCTGTTTCAGGGACGAAAAAGAAATTCCGTCCCTGATTCAGGGACGAAAAAGAAATTCCGTCCCTGATTCAGGGACGAAAAAGAAATCCGTCCCTGATTCAGGGACGAAAAAGAAATCCGTCCCTGATTCAGGGACGAAAAAGAAATTCGTCCCTGATTCAGGGACGAAAAAGAAATTCGTCCCTGATTCAGGGACGAAAAAGAAATTCGTCCCTGATTCAGGGACGAAAAAGAAATTCGTCCCTAATTCAGGGACGAATGGATAAATTTGTCGCAAATTTAGGGATGAATAATTTATTTGTCGCAAATTTAGGGACGAATATTTATTTCGTTACAAATTTTGAGACGAATTATAAATTCGTCGCAAATTTAGCGACGAATTTTATGATTCGTTGGAAATTTAGCAACGAATTTATTATTTTGTCGCAAATTTGCAACGAATTTTGCATCAAAAAATTTTCGTCAAAAATTTACGACGAAATTTGTAAAGAAATTATTTTTTGTTGCGAAATTTGCGACGAATACTTTTTTGTTTCTAAAGTCATGGCTAATTAACGACGAAATCTATTTTTGTCGCTAAATTTGTGACAGATTTGCGACGAATATTTTTCGTTGTAAAATTTCGTCACTGAATTCTTGTTTTTTTGTAGTGATCAGGGTTATTACATTGACTAGGTTTTTAAAAAGTCTCAACTTTTATCTAGGAATACGCTGTAAGAACAAAGATTTGGAATTCTGCTAACAAAAGTAATGACTCTTATAGCGTTTGTAATTAATCTACTAGGCATTGTGAATTCAATGATTCTGAATTCAAGATGTCCCATTGCTATAAAAATTAACAAACATACAGCGATGCTAATTTGTTTGCACATAAGTCCCATTCAAATATGCTTTGTTACCTAAAACTACTGAATTAAATCCGAACTCCAAATGATGGCAAATTGAGACTATCTTCCACCACTCCCATTAAGGGCATGAGCTACCAGTGACCCAATAATTTATGGTTATGGGTCCAAACCTTTGTCTAAGAACTTTGATTTCAAAATCTGGTAGAAATCATTTTCGCCTTAAAGAAGACCAATTACACTCCATTTAATGCTTGCAACTCCAGTCAATATGGTTGCCGTGACACCTTGAATTCAGATTGATGACCACTGAAAAAGATCAGACTTCACCCACTCTAGATTTCTAGGGTGTACATGTAACTCAACGTATAGTATGGTTGGCATGTTGCCATATGTTAATGGAATTGGTATTAATGGCAGTGGACCAGTCGTGAGGAAGGAGGGACCTCTTGACCCAAAACGGAAGGCCCTTGGCATGTCGCTATTTGTTAATAAATTTGGTATTAATCATTAAATTAACAGTTATGAATGAATAATGGTAAGGCCTGACATTTTCTCATAGAGCAAGAGCCACAAAAAAATTTCAATTATTTATTAGTACTCACAATCCAAAAAAGAAAAAAAAAAGAAATTAATAGAAAAGCTTAAAATAGACTTTGGGCTGCTGCCCAACTCGGCCTTTCGACGTGACAAAAAGATAAGTTTTATATGTTTATTGAAAATATGGTTTTGTATAAACTTTAGTTTTATACTTAATTTACTGTATTTATTTGTGTCAATTAAGATTTTGTGATTCTTACCAAAAAAATAAAAATAAAATTGAGATTTTGTGTTATGACAAAATATAATTTATTGAAATTAAACAAGTTCCGGGTGAAAATTAAACTTGTAATAAACTTTTTTTTGAAACATTTTTTAGCAGAACCAGCCAGGTAAAGCTCGACCAGCTTTAATGATCTCGAGCAAAGACTTGACTCAATCAAACCTATCAAAATCAAGCCAAGCCTGAGCTTTCCATTTTCCCGACAAATGCTAAACTTGAGCATCATTTGCATTGTGCCTGAGCCCCTAAAATATTTGAAGATTTGATTTACAAACCACAATGATCCGGTAACCATCGGTTCGAGTTGGGATGAATGCTTTATCTTGTATATCTTGCATTATTACGTGTGTTGTGCATCAATCGCTTGTATATTTTTTTTTTTGGGGTACATACCTGAATTCATTATGATAGAGGAGGGGGAGGTGTAATTTGAGCTGAGGCTCGTTGACATCAATAGCTTGTATTATCTTGAGACCTCTCACCATAGGCCCACATTGGGCCTATCGATCTATGCATGGAGAATTATAGCGAAGTTCGATACGGGTAGGCGTGTCCTTTATAGACCAGTGGTCTTATGGGTGCCTTGACAGGTTCCCTTGTAGTCTAGCCAAGATGTATCCGTATGCTTGGGAGATGGTTTGATGGTCATGTGGATATCATTTGGGGATGCTTTTATGGATCTAAATTCTTGTTTGGAAAATGCATATTATACATCAAAATTTTGTTTTTCTTATTGACTATATATTGTAAATATGCAATACTTATCGATTACTAAAAGGGGTTGGTTTGAATCCACTAAATAATGGACTTGTTGGCATTACCGTATGATAGCTTATCATTCATAACGCAACCAAATCATCTAAATTCCATCACAAGAGAATTGATTATACTAGGTTAAAGGGTACAGATATATTCATCGCTATGAAAAGAAATGTTGTAGGTTATGAATTTGGTTGAGTGAGTTGAAGAATATATCGTGTGAGATAAATCATCCTTATCTAAGTTCATATGTTGAGGGGCTAACATTCATATATTGAGGGGACAAAATTGCAAAATTTGATTCTCGATTTGTGTGGAAAAAGTTATTAGACAAGTTCGAAAATGCTCAATCAACTACAACACCTACTCAGATCATCTCAATTAGAAATGAAAGGATTCATGAGGAAGTAGCATTCATTAGGAAATAGTAATTGGGAACATAAAGTGTGAATAGTTCAGGGGGCAGGGTAAGGCGCACAATTTTAGAAAAGGCAATCATAGTTGTATGTTGCACAGAGCTTATGAGTTAATAGTTGTGTTAATAAAGATGTTTAGATGGATGTGTGGCGTAACAAAAGGCCTTTTCATGTCATGTTCCCTCCATGTCTACTTTATACCATGAAGAATAGGCTCGTATCAAATTTGAGAGGTGAGAAAAAGAATCATTTTGGTCAATTTCTTACAAATGCAGGAGGTTTGATTGGGAAAACAAGGAACATGCTAAAAGATTTCATGCCTGTGCATGAATGTACCAAGTAATATTGAAGCCAATTTCACTAGGTTAGTTCCTGTAAAAATTTTATTTTTTGTGATAATGCAAATGCAAATTCTATCTTTTCCTCCTCTCTTATATCCACCTTAAAATGCCAGTACGTAGCTGCCACCTATGTGGAAGTGTTTTGCCGGAGATAATTGGTAAAGAGAGTGTTTTCTAAGGCAATTCAGAATGTTTTGTTATGTAATTGGGGGGTGGAATCAGTTTGATAACCTATTTGTTGTATGTTAGAATTGCAAGCTCATTTGGTTAAATTTCTTTAGTCTATGATGTGTAAATTGGCGTCTATCAAACTCTATTTATAATTTGTTTTTTTGGAGTTGAATGGAGAAATTGATTTGGCACCTTCCCTTTTTGAATCAGTATTCACTATTTGAGAATAAGGTGTTGAAAGCAGAAGACTAAATACACTAGTTCAAAATCAGAATAGATTGGTGGTCGAAACCAAAACTCGTGCATTACTCAATAGAAGGAGATCACTCGAATTTGAAGTAAATAAAATGGCATTCTTGAAGGTCTCACTTTGGAAGGGTATGATCCATTTCTGGAAGTGGTGAAAACTGAACCACCGCTACATAGGCCCTTTTACAATTGTGAAAAGAATCGGTAAGGTGGCTAATCGGTTGAAATTGCTAAGAGAATTAGAGAAAATTCACAACGTCTTCCACATCTCTATGCTCAAGAAGTATGCGCCCAATCCATCTCATGTCCTAGAGGCTCCCCCAGTTGAGTTGAATGAAAATTTGAACTTTAAAGTCCAACCCATTGCCATTCTAGATAGGCACGTAAAAGGGTTGAGAAACAAACAAATCCCGATAGTCAAAAGTCCTATAGAAATGCGATCGGGTTAAGGAAGTCACTTGGGAACTAGAAGATATCATAAAAAACCAATATCCCCACTTATTCAATGAATAATTTGTATTTTAAATTTTGAGGACAATTTTTTTTAGAGGATTAAGAATTATAAACTCGAAAATGAATTCCGGTGTTCGAATTTTTCTTGAAGACAACTTTGTACAAAGTCGAAAAGATTAGTTGTATAGATTTTTTTGTGATATTAATAAAGACTCCAAAAATGTTTCTCTAGAGTTTTCTTGTATATTATAGTGATAATAAAGTAGATCAAATTTCAAAAGAGAGAATGAAATCTTAAATGTTGAAAAACCCATATTTGACAAACTTATAGGAGACTGAGTATCCAAAATATTTAAGTACATAAAATGTTTAGAAAATAAAAAAAAAATCCCAGTAATTATTCCACATGATTGAATTAAATTAAAATATTTTTTATAAAATTTTTCTAAGAGAGTAATCTTACTAAAAAGTTATGTTAAGATTTAACCCGCATAGAAAATCATAAATTTGTTTTTTGGTGAAAGAGTTGACCTTTTATTATTAAGGAATTTGGCCTTGAAAATATTTTTATTGAATCCGTATAGAAGTATTTACTTATTTACATATAATTTTTAACTAAATTGATACTAAAATAATGTCCAGAGCCCTCCGATTCTACCTTCAATGTTAAATTTGGGTCAAAATGATTAAATGGCTGATGAGAACTTTAAGGGACCAATTAGAACTCAAAGATCCAATTGGATCCAATGGAGGGTATTCAGGGAAAAAAAATCTTTATTGTTAAATATTTTATTTATTTACATTTGGAAAATATATTTTGATTGGAATTATGTTATTATGTCTTAAAGTATTTTGATATACGAATAGATTTTACACGTATCTCAAGGTAACACGACAGTTACCACCTGCTCGACTAGTGGATTAGGGCGAATTAAAACAAAGCTGAAGCAAAAAGGGGATTTTGGGTTATCTCCAATCGTACTCCTTTTCTTCATTTCTTACGATTATGCAAGTGTCAAAATGATTCTTAGATGTGCAGAAACTTTTCAAAGTTTTTAAATTCACTCAATAAATGGTGTAGAGTCATGAATTTTAGATTTAGTGATTCTTTACTCCGGGAAGCGATTTTTTATAGTTATGGACCATCACATTGCAATTAAACAACTTAATTGTTACCGGAAATTAATATTAAATATATTAGGGAAGAATTTAAATCAATCCAAAACAGAAAAACATAGTCAAGTTTTGCATGAACTATAAAATTCTAGTCACATGCATTCCCAATTAAAAAATTTTACATTTTGATCCATATTTACTCTCCTTCAGTCATATTTTTCCCTTTTAATTAGATTTTCTTATAAATTTCGCATTAAATTCAAATTATTTAAAAATTCTAATATAAATCACACATTCGACGCAATGCAAAAGTACAAATTCTTAAAAAAATATTGCACACATTTGTTACATAAATCCTGTTGGAGTTAGGTTATGACTCCATAGATACCCACTCTTTCTTGACCCGAACAGTAGCCGTCAGTGGGTGGATACACCTGCAAAAACTGCCAGAGGGTGCTCTGGCGGGAAGGCTCTTATGCTCAAATCAGTAAAGAGCAGTTTTCGATCGAAAGAAACAGACTGAGAATTGAGAGAATACTCTTCCCTGTTATCAGTGTGCCCAGAGTGTTAGGTCTAGAGAGCGTACCCGACTTCGTGGGTTTTGAGATCTCTTATACCTCTAAGAGACGTGCGCTGCTGGGGGACTTTAACCCTACATTCTTTATCGAACTGATTAAGGAATCTTAGAGGTTTATATTATGAGTTGATTACAATCTTCATTTATCGATAGAACAACCATTTTCGGAGGGGTGCTTTCCTTACTTGAAAGATTCTGAATTTGTCGTTATGAAATGGGAGACTGAAGTTAAGGAAATCTTGACTTTCCTTTTGAATCGCTGAGAGTGTTGTGTATCATTCGGTCACTTGACCGATAAGGAGCCAATCAGGACTCATCCAATTGATAGGCTAGTGTTTGCATGCCCAATCAGGGTGATTACCTTTACTTAGTGAGTTACGTTCGGTTGGTGGGGCGATTGAGACCCTATCGTTCGGTATACTCGGGTGACTGAGACCCTTCAGCAGACTGATCTGAGCGGTTATGGCCCTTCGATAAATTGTCGCGGTAACTGTTAGATACTGATCAGCAGGCGCTCTTTGTGGGCCTCTCAAGCATTGACTCTTTTGGTTGGTCCTTGGGTCATATCCCATCATTTGCCCCCGACTCATGGTCTTCTTAGAAAAAAAAGCACCATGAGTGATAATTTTCGAAAAAGGAGCGTCCCTTTTTAATTTGACTTGTGCCGTTTCGATTTTCGTAAACCATCTTCTGTACGTTCCATATAGGTTCATGCTTATCGGAGGGTTACGCTCCCCCATTAGCCTCATCGTTCTTCTTGACTCTTCTCCGTGGAACTTCCTTTTGTAGAGAAAAAATGTCGAAAGATTCCTTCTCATCGCGATCTGTGGATAATATCCAGAGTACCATGATCAAAGAGGACTTAAGAGAAGTTCAAAAGGAAATGTCACTGGGAAGTGACTTCAAGTTTGTATTGCCAGGTAGGAGAGACAAGGTTAGTCATGCTCCCGAAAGTTGTGTCCCAATGTATAAGCAATGTGTGATGTATGGCTTAAGGATTCCATATACGAGCCCGCTGGCAGAGGTTCTGAGGTACTGGAACGTTCACATTCATGGAGATTTTGGGTTATCCCAAGCACTTGGCGCTTTACGATTGCTCTAATTTCTCTGTTAGGGTTCTTCCGTGTTCGTTTTAACTCAGAGATTTTGGGTGCTATTTTCTCTTTGGGACAATGCAGTTCCAAGGGTTCTACTTATGGCTGGTATAAACTCCAAACTCGTAGAGAGCCTCATTGGAGGTTCTTCTACAGTGAATCCCAATACAAGCACTGAATGCAGAAATTTTTCTATATGAAGTTCCTGAATAGGAATCTCCTTCAGGTGCTTCCAGATGCTAATCAAGCGCCTTTCTTGAATATGAGGACTCCTAATATCCTTCGTCATTCTCGTTTTTTGCGAGTTGTCGGACGCTATTGCGAAGAACATCACTGGAGTTTATTGGTGGATTCTTTAGTAGAAGATGAAATGTTGCTGCTATCTAGTTTGTTGGTAGATGAGACAATGCGGATTACCATACCTCTTTTGCTGGAGCAACAGGAAAAGGAGTTGGTTGATACTATGTCAGTCATCGACGCCCATCTTTTCAATGAGATTTCCACTGAGCGGGAAGTACAGTCTCATATGAAGAGAAAAACAATTGATACTTCTCCTGAGTCCCAACAGAAAAGGTCCAGGACTACGGTGTCTAGCCCATCTACTGGAGAAGAAGAGTAAGCCGAATCTAGAGAGCATGAGCCTTCTCAAGAGCATTCTGAAATAGGAGGGGGCTTATCTAGTGGACTACTCAGAAGCCTTTGATGCACCTATCGAGGTCGAAGAGGGAGGTGGTTCCGACGAGGGACTCCTCAAGGTGATTGAGAGCTTTCTAGCTCAAGATCCGCAAAGGCGGGAGGAGCCTCCAGTGACGCAAACTTCTGTCCCCATTTCGAGAGAAATATCAGAACAGTCTCCTCGGGGATCTTAGTGTCTCTTATTAGATATACCAGATAACTACTGCGTTCCTCCACCTATTCCGGTTGGAGAGGGATGTAGTTCTGAAGAAGGGTTGGTGATGATCTTTATGGAGGGCTATAACTTCAATCTTATTGCTCCACAGGAAGGGCGGCAGTTGGCCGAGCAATTCCAATTTCCTCTGAAGTCCGCCCTCCAAAAGATGCCTCTTGAGTGCATCGACAGGGCCATTCATTCTCTTTGCCTTACAGTAAGTATTCTTTTTGTACGAGTTAAGGTTTGATCTTGCCATCTCGTGATCCTGAATATCGTGTCTCTTTCCAAACCTCTGCCCTGACTGAACTTCAAAGGTTAAGGAGGTAAAAGCGTGAGGATCAGTTTTCCCTTCTGGGCAAACGAGTGGCGGCATTTCATGACACTCTGGAGAACCAGGAGCAGAGAATTGGGGAGGAGAAATACAGGAAAACTGAGCGCCTTTAGGTGGACTTATCCTTAGTCCACGATCGTTGTAAAGAGCTGGAAGCGACGATGCGCATCAGGGAAACGAAACTGACGACTGCCGAAACGTTGGCTCGTCTCTGGGAGGAATCCTTTCAGAGTACTGAACGAGAGATGACCCTTCTCAAGACATCTGTTTCCAAAGATACTGCTGAAGCCCAGCTTTCTCAACGTAGATTGCTTGAACACTTGAGGTGTGCAGAGGAGATCCTTCGGTGCATCGGCCAGTATGAGGCCTTTCCCACTCTAGAAAGATCAACGGGTTCGGATCCCGCTCACGCTGCCGTAACCCCAGCTTCTGCTTCGTTGTAATTTCATAATATCTGATATGGAAATTTTTCCTTTCTGTTTCTTGTCGTGCTAGGATGTAACAATTTTTGTGAGAAGGCTTTTAAATGCCTCATCTCACTTGTTTGATGAAATTGAGGACAATTTGTGTTCGTCGTAAAAAGTGGGAAGTACTTATTCGTTCGGGAAATTCGTCCCTTTCTGAGGGGATGCTTGGCCGATTGACTTGGGACTCTCAAGGTCTGTCATTCAATTAGGAATCTTTAGGCCGTGCGTGCACCCATTCAAGGAGTCTTATCTCAAATCTACTATTCATTCAAAAGGATCAGGGAGACTGAGACCCTTCAGTTGATTAAGGACTTTGGGAGTTAGGGCCGTGTCCGCCCGTTCGGAAAGTTTGATCCCATATTAGTGACATATTCATTTGGAAGGATCAGGGCGATTGAGACCCTTCGGTCAATTAGAGACTTTAGGAGTTAGGGTCGTGTTCGCTTGTTCGGTGAGTTTCATCCCATATTAGTGACACATTCGTTTGGAAGGATCTGGGCGACTGAGATTAGAGAATTTAGGAGTTAGGGCCGTTTTCGCCCGTTCGGGGAGTTTCATCCCATATTAGTAACACATTCGTTCGGAAGGATCTGGACGATTGAAACCCTTCAGTCGATTAGAGATTTTAGGAGTTAAGGCCGTATCCATCCGTTCGAGAAGTTTCATCCCATATTAGTGACACATTCGTTCGGAAGGATCTGGGCGACTGAGGCTTTCCCCATGGGTCATTAGAAATCCCGAGTCATGTGCAGTCAGTAAATAGTAGAAAACATCGAAATCTTGATCAAGAGAAGAATGCTGGGAAATTTGGGTCGTAGGCCGGACAGACGCTAGTAGGAACGTATGGCTCATGCCAACCGTCTTTATTGTGGACTTGGAGGATCACCCCTCTTGGGTCCTCGTGTGATGGTTTGGGCTCTGGTCTATGAAGCAACTCATTCTCCCGCCTGTTGGGGGAAGATAGATTTCTTTCTTCTATACTGATGAACTTCTACAGTTTCCCACTGTGGACCAAGAATTCCAGTTCATCCTTGAGTTTTTTACACTCGTCGGTCATATGGCCGTAGTCCCGATGGAAATGACAATACTTGGACTTATCTTTTTCAGGATCTTTTTTTGCCAGGCGCGGGGGCCATTTAACGTAAGACTTGTTCTTAATTTGATACAAAACCTGATTTGGGGTTTCGCTCAGCGAAGTGTAGACGTTGAACCTTTGCGAAGGCGGAATTCCTAGTTTGCCTCTCTTTGGGGAAGGCCGACATGGCGACCGGCTGCGTTCTTTTCTGCTATGACGGCTTTTTTGTCAATCAAATGCCTCTACTTCTTCCGTAGCAATATATTTCTCCACTCGGGAGTAAAACTCTTGGATGGTTATTGGGGGTTTCTTTGTGATAAAGACCTTCATATCATAGGAGTGCAGGCCTGTTAGGAGCACGGACAAAGCGATGTTATGGTCTAGATCAGGAACTTTCAGCATTTCTATCTTAAATCTCTCCATGAAGTTTCTGAGAGATTCCTTTTTCCATTGATGTAATAATAAGAGGGATGTAGATTTCCGCTTAACCTCTCGACTGATTATAAAGTAGGCCTCAAACTATTGTCGGAGTTGTACGAAACTCTTGATACTGAACGGGGGAAGAGAATTGAACCAGATTAGGGCATTACTCTTAAGAGTGGTAGGGAAGTGTTTGCACATCGTGGCATCCGAGAGGTCTCTAGAGACCACAACTATTATGAAATGGGTAAAATAGTCGCGGGGGTCATTTGTCTCGTCATATCGCTCTATAGGAGGTAGAAGGACATCCCTTGGCATTGGTTCCGACAAGATCTTTGCATCGAATGACGATTTGTCTAGGGAGCGTAGGGGATCTTCCCTATCCTTTATGTCCGCTCTTTTAAGCTCAGCGACCACGAGCTGTTCAATCTGCCTTTTCAGATCTTGAGGGTCGTATTGGAAGCCTGTCGATGGTTCTAGGAATTCTAGTCTGGGTGGTTGCTTATATTCAGATTCTGCAGCAGATGAGTGGTTGTCTGACCCGAGGGCTCGATTGAGTTCTTCCAACTGTTTACTCATTCTTTGGATTCCAGACACTAAACTTTCTATTTGAGGCTGGTCTGTCTGTTCTGGTCCTGAGGCCATGACTTATCGTTCCTAGGTTGTATGTTGCGGAATTAACTCCAGATGTGACGATCGGGAAGAAAACATAGGATTGCGAATTTGAGGATTCGTTATTGGGGAAGCAGTAGGTTCGGCAAGCATAAGGATGTGCCCTCCTACAATAGGGGTGGCTCTCGAAAATGCTCTAATTTTTGGAGGCATGATTATCGAAATGACTGAAACTTCTCCGGTCTGTTCCCACAGACGACGTCAATCTGTTGGAGTTGGGTTATGGCTCCACAGATATCAGCTCCTTCTTAACCCGAACAGTAGCTGTCAGTGGGTGGATATACCTGCAAAAACCGCCGAAGGGTGCTCCAGTGGGAAGGCTCCGACACTCAAGTCAGTAAAGAACGATTTTTAATTGAAAAAAATAGACTGAGAATTGAGAGAATGATTTTCCCTGTGATCAGTGTGCCCAGAGTGTAAGGTCTAGAAAGTGTATCTGACTTCGAGAGTTTTGAAATCTCTTATACCTCTGAGAGACATGCATCACTGGGGGACTTCAATCTTACCTTCCTTATCGAACTGATCCGAGAATCTCGGAAGTTGATATTATGAGTTGATTACTATTCTCATTTATCGGTAGAACTACTATTTTCGGGAATGATACTTTCCTTACTTGAAAGATTCGAGATTTGCCGTTATGAAATGGGAGACTGAAGTTAAGGAAATCTTGACTTTTCTTTTAAATCGTTCGGAATGTTGTGTATCATTTGGTCACTTGACCGATAAGGAGCCAATCAGGACTTATCCGATTGATAGGCTGGAGTTTGTTTGCCCAATCGGGGTGATTACCTTTGTTTAGTGAGTTACGTTCGATTGGCGGGGCGACTGAGACCCTATTGTTCAGTATACCCAGACGACTGAGACCTTTCGACAGACTGATCTAGGTGATTATGGCCTTTCGGTAAATTGTCATGGTAACTGTTAGATACTGGTCGGCAGGCGCTCTTTGTGGGTCCCTCAAGCATTGACTCTTTTGATTGGGTCTTGGGCCATGTCCCATCAGATCCCATTTCAAATTCTTCTCATATTTTGAAGTTCATGCTTAAATACATATCATAACATATATTTTAAACATCTTATTTACATCTAGAACATTTTACGATACTTACGTGACATAAAGTTGAACCAAAATACAACAAAAAGAACTAAGTCTTGCCTAACTCAACCTCAGTTATTCTAACAAATTTTCTAGTCCGTTTATCCCACTCCATGCACTTTCTTTGTAGCCTATGGAATAATTATCTCTAACTATCAATAAATTTTTCTTCTAACCTTAATTAGTTTAAAAGTAATTTCTTTAACAAATGCCTTAACATTGTGCTTAGGTTGCTTCATATTCCCAAGAAAACCTCTAATATATGGTCTAAAATTTTATATAGCTAGGTTTAAATTCACACAAATCCTAACCCTTGAACATTTGACAAAATCTTGGCTCTTGGTTCAAAATCATGCACGGTCGTATCCCTTAAAGTACCTTGATTAAGAAAATAATAAAATGAATAATTATCCCTTAAAGTACCTTAATTGAGAAAATTTATTTTAATTTCTCTCATCAGTTCTATTTTTGATTCTTACTATCGATATCCAAAACTATATTCCGATTTACTCGATTTGAGCATTTGCATGACCTTATTTTAAGATGGCTCTTCTAACATAGTTTTTTCTTTTTTCAAGTTTTGAACCAAAGATTTGATTAAATGATTTAGCATTTTATCTTATTAAACCCAATTTCCATTGGTTGCACTCCTCAATTTTGAAACTCTAATTTTTCAGGGAAAGTGAAATCTACATAGTGTTATTAGGTCTTCATTTCTATTGTGCCCTCACTTTCAAAAGTACTTCAACTTCAATTCCTAAGGTTTCCTTTCTCTCGTTCCTTTTTTTTTGTTTGTGGTTTTGTTGGGTTGGGCCAATGACTGCAGCCACCATTGGGCTTGTAGGCCTCTTTTGTTATTAGTTCTTCTTTCGCTTTTTTTTTTTTTTTTTTTTTAAAATACAATCAAACGAAAACGAAATAAGAAAAAAAATGATGAAAGTGGAAGACTCTACCACTTGAACTATCCTTAAGAGGCTCTTCTGTTATTAGTTTAGGTAGATCTTATAATCTTGATCACTTACTATTTGATATTTCTTAATCTCTAAAATTAAGTTGAAACCTAAATCTTGTTTTCCAAAATTAAGACCATTTAATTTACGAAAGAAACTTTTAGAAAAATCTTCTACGTTTATATATGATTGAAAACCTAAATGGTAATCTCTTGACTTTAGATAAACATTATTTAATTCAGAAGTTGAAATTC
The DNA here is from genome assembly GCA_037126225.1 of Dillenia turbinata. NCBI lineage: Eukaryota > Viridiplantae > Streptophyta > Magnoliopsida > Dilleniales > Dilleniaceae > Dillenia > Dillenia turbinata. Next base: position 2,200,857 of record JBAMMX010000013.1, read on the forward strand.
TTGGTACTTAATCATTTTTCTAATCTCGCATCTTGCGGTAAAAATAAGTCGTGTTGAATTGAATTTAAAATTGTTCTACTCTATTCATGAATTTATATACATCAATTTAATTAAAAATTTTAAACTAGATATCCAAATTAAATCATTACTTTCAACTAACAATAGTAATAAATTGACTCTTAATCCTAAATTTTAGGGTTTACTATTTGAGAGAACAATATAGAAAAGGAGAGAGAGAAAATAATAATAATAATAATAATAATAATAATAATAATAATAATAATAATAATAATAATAATAATCATTGGTGTATAACAATAAAATAAACCAAAATATTAGTATCAAAGAGCAGATAACTGGTCCATTAACTTATACAAGATGTTCAATATTATAAGAAAAAAATTTCAAAATAAAATAAATCTAATTTATTAATGAGTCCCATTTTTTGGACCTTTTTCCACACGAAATTAATTAAAATAATACATTAAACTATCACGTCAACTCATGAATGAAAAGACCCAAATACCCTCAAGTTTAAGGGATGGGTCGTATTTCACGTGAGTTAAAAAAGTTTGTTTCATGAATTATTTTTACTAGGCCAAAAAGAAGGGTTTTAGTATGTGGGGTGCAGGAGTTTCTTTTGGACCAAACGAAGAAACAGGTTTCAAAAAAAAAAAAAAAAAAATCACTTGTATTTTGTGTTGGTCTCCGGTTCAACTTCAAATACCCAAAACATTATATTATTAAAATAATACATTAACTATTATTATTATTATTATTATTAAACTATTGTTGTATAATTATAGGATAAACCAAAACATCAATATCGAAAGGCAAGTGACTGGTCTATTAACGATAATTTTATCTATAAATTTTTATTACAGTCCCAATCTGTAGATATACTATTTCACCATCTCTTTTACTTTCATCTTCTTTTTTCACTCTGAACCAAATGAGTACGATCTTCTATTTCTCCTCACATTTACTTTTCTTCGCCTGTTCCTCCCACTTTATACCCTAACTAAACTTACCGCTAGCATATTGAGAAAAATAAAGTATAATATCTCAAGAATATGAAAATAAATTATAATTATTAAATCTCTAGCTTACTAAGTGAATAGTTTGTGTCATTAGAATTAATTACTTATCATCTTTTCTTATTTATTAACTCGTTGAAATATAAAAATAAAGATACACCTTACTTCTCATCTTAATCTTTTAAAAACTTCTCCCAACTCTAATAACGCAATGTATATCGAAAATTGTAGTATTTGAAATTAATATTAGAAAAGCAATATGAATAATCTTTTGTAATGTATTATGGGTAAATATAGATATCTTTTTTTTTAATTTTATTTTAGCAGAAAAAGGCATGTACAAAGGGTTCGGTGTACATTTTAATAGAGTAAGAATTCTTTCATTTGTTATATAAAATGAAAGTAAAACCAGCTACAACCAAACTTTCTAGAACATCGTATTTAGTTTTACTTTGAAGAAAATTTCTTTTCATATAATGTCACTTATTTCGTTTTACTCATTTAAATAAATTATCAAATACATTGGGTTTTACTTATTTAGATCAATCATAAAAACATATATTTATCTATTATTTCTCTAAAATTTTTTCTTATTATACAGTTTCACCGATTACATTTTAGCCATTTAAATCAATCATTGATTTTCTTCCTAACTGTGAATCCTCTAAAAATTGTGCTTATAAGATATTCTAATTACTTCTCAAGTGTAATTTGTCCAAACAGTGTTGGGATATTGATTTAACAAAATTCTTCCTCAATGCTCAAAAATGGTTTGTTTTGATTTCTTCAACCCTAATATCTTTTTGATTGATTTACATAAAATAGATTTATTGTCTGATTATTTAATTTGTTTTTCAATGTTAAATATTGATTAGTTTCGTTTGGTTTTGTTTGACATAGTTAGTATGAATTTTTGAGGTGGTGAGAGTAGGGATAAATTTTATTGATTTAATGCATCGACGATGAGTTGCTTTATATTCAAATCCTAATTCATTATTGTAGTTTCATGAATTTTTTGATATTCATTTGGTGATTTTAGTAATAAATGTTATGAATCCTTGTTTACTTTCTATTTTTTCCTTTTAAGTTTATTCAAATTCAAATCATGTTTTCACTCTGGGTGAGCATTCGATTTACCATAACCGAAATGATCAAAATTTGAATAATTGATTTAATTCGATTATGCAATTTTTATAACCATAATCTAATCAAATATACTAAAAATCAATAATTCGTTTATCTGAAATATGTGATTAATTTGGTTAACTTATCCAAATTATTGAAATCTTTTACTATAAAAATCTTTTAAGTAACGCTACTTTATATTAATGTTTAGGTAAATATATATATATCATTTACATCATGTAATTTTAAAATTTGAAATTCACTTATAATTTTAGTTCACAGAATATAATTTTGAAAGTTTTAAATTTTAAATTTTAGATAAACTAAATTTTGAGAGTAGAGGCGAGTGAAATAGGAGAAGATGAGAGAGAGGCGTTGGTGTGAGTGAGAATGAGAATCTAAGCTTGGGAGTAAAAGAGCCGGGACATTAAAAATTTGGTATCAAAAAGGTGAAAACTAAAAGTCTTTCATTAATTGGGTACTATCCATCGTATTAGTTTTAATTTTTAAGTATTTTCTCTTTTAATTTTTAATTATAATATTATAATAGTATAATAGTATTTAAATGAATAAAAATTATCCAAAATATATATAATATTTTTAATTAATTTGATTAATTCAGTTTGATCGAAATAAAAATTACTAAAAGCATGAACCGTCCAAACAAACCAAATTAAAGTTTGATTTTAATCAAAATCAGACCAAATACTTAATATACTACCCAAAATGTAAATAAATGTTTTGGTAAAAACTGCTTTTTCATTTTTACCCGAATTGTTCTCACCATAGTTTTTGTTCTACAAAGTTGATTCAATATTACTTTTTTTTCCTTTTTAGTTTTACAATTTCTTGGGGATTTATTGGGTATTATTAGGGGAAATTGTATATATATAATCACATAGTACTTAGTTTCCTTTTGTTTAATTTCTAAAAATTCAAATCTTGTGTGCATCTTTATTCTTTATTCTATTTTTATTTTATATATGAATTTCAATGAACAAATTTATTATTAATATTATTATTTTTAAAGTTTTTATGGATAATTTATTTTTACTTCTTTCTTTTCATTATTTTTATTTTTATTTTTTTAGTTTTATCCTCTATTTTTGTTTTCCAATTTTAATTTTATGTTTTTTTTCCTCCATCGTATTGGTCTCTCAAAAGGTCAATTTGACTCAGTTTTTTTATTGTTGTTGTTATTGTTGTCATTGAGTTAAGTTCAGTGTGTTCCACTTTTAGGGTTGAATTAACCTATTGTAATTTTTCTCAAATTCCAGAGGACATTGAAACATGGGGATCTGGCCTGGGGAGGGAGATTGGAGGTTAAGGATAGATCCAGCTTCAGGTAATCTAGGCTTTGTATAAAGTCTTCTTATGGAGTTCTTAGGGTTAATTACAGTTTTTCGCCTTGTGATTTAGCCAAAACCACAAACATTCCTCTGTAGTAAAAAAATATACATTTATACCCCTCTGTGACACACGCGCTGTTATTCCTGTCAGTTGGTCAACTGTAATATTAAATTCCTAAATTGCCCCCAATTCAAAATTTGTCTTGACTACAAGAAGGAAATGTCGCTTCATTTCTCTTTGGGTTTGTAGCCTATTTTCTTCAAATATTTAGAACATCTCTTAAAGACTAAACATATTTTTTTCAAATCTTGTAAAATTTTGTTGAAAATCCAAGAAGATAACATCTTATTCCTAGATTTTTTTTGTTCATATCAAACAATATGCCCAGATTTGGGGCTTCAAACTTTTCTTCAATTTTTTTTAAGCTCCAAGTTTGGATTTGAGTTGCATCAATTATAATTTTCATCAAATTTTGTTGTCATCTTTAGCACCAAATTTAGATTTGAGTTGTATTAATTATAATTTCTTCAATTTTTGTTGTTATTTTATTTGCAAGTTTCAATTTTAGTTACATCATGATAATTTCCTTAAAATTTTCTTGTTTTCTTCTACATCCATTATATTATGCCCAGATTTGAACAATTTTTTGGAACAAATTTAGAATGTCTCTTTCAATCAATTGCAGTGGTGGAGGATCAAGAAAACCAAGATTTCAGTATCGAAGGTGTAATTATGAAAACAGGGCTATACTAAAGATAGTGGAATTTGAGAAGTCTTCGAAGGGGTTACTATATTTTGTTTGTGACAGAAATGAATGTGGATTTTTTTACATGGTGTTATGTGATGAATAGAGAAACGAAAAAGGTTTAGGAGCATAACAATACATGGAGTACAGGTAATTCATTCCAAAGTCCACATATAGGGGATGCAATACGTGAAGATGGAAATCATTCGGCATGGATGCAAACTGTAGAAGAAAATTTGACGTTTATGAAGAGGTTTATGGTTGTCTCCCTTGCAATGGCCATTATATCAATTGTAATTTGTTGTTCTAAGTGAATGTGAGAGTGTTTGTGGTTATTTTTGTGAATTTCAATTGTAATTTACATGTTGGTTGTTATGTTTCTTGCATTTTTGAAATGCAAATTTAATGTTGGTTATTTTGTTTTTGTAATTTAATGGAGTATGAGTGGTTAGGTGCAGAAATGTGAATGCAATTTTTGAAATGTGAACAATTTAACAACTCATTCCAAACAATTTAATTTGTTTTTGTAAACTTTGTATGAGTTAGTTCCCTATCCCTTATTGATATTGCCCTAATAGTAGGGGATATCAACAACTTAACAGCTCATTCCGTATCAACAACATGTAACAATTCCATATCATCAATTCCATACCAACGGTCTAAGAACCAATTACAAAGGTACACCAATTTCATATCATTTCATATGGACAATTTTTGCAACATATCATTCCATATCATTTCATGTCAACAATGTTTGCAACATTTCATTTGAACATGTAATAATAGGATTAACAATACCATTAACAATACAAATACCATTTGCAAATCAAACTCTAATAGTTTGAACTAATTATTTAAAATACAAATACCATTAACAAATTGTTTCAAATACAAAGAAATTGTTCAAACTACAAAGAAATTGTTATAAATACAAAGATACTTGTTCCAAATACAAATTATTCCAAATCCATCACATCAAACTAGCCTACTAGATCTATGAATTCAGAGGATCAACATGGTATTTTTCTAATTCTTGTGCTCTTGCATAGTCTTTTGGATGGTCCAAGATTATTAATAGTCCTGTGCAGCTTTTTGGATGGCCTAGGATTATTAACAATTGGCTATGATATAGTGAGCTAGCCCCACCTTGTTAAGAAATATTGGACTATGTTGGTGCCTAGATGAATAAAAGAATTAATTGAATTATATGAAAAGAATTGATATCAACAACATGAAAAAATATTCAAATAAATTTATTGAATTTCAATTAAAAGAGAAGATACTAACCTTGTTAAATTTGTTATTAGGATGAATAACTTTCTTGCATGTTCTCAAGTTATGATCTGACTGCAAACACTTCTTGCAATGCACTGTTAGACCGTTTGTGGTGGATGTGATTGAGCTAGCAGGTTCATCAACAAATTTTCTTCTCAGCTTCTTAGGCCTCCCAGGTTGCTTTCTAATTAAAGGAGAATTCATCTATTCTAACCCCTCAAAATTGACCTAATAATGGATAGAAGTCATGACAGTAATATTGTAAGCAAGGTCCTTAAGTACATTTCTCTGCTATAACATGTGTGAACAAATGATTCCACAACTTTTCTGTATTATGAATGGTAGCTATTGAATGAGGGCATGGAATTCCTGTTAACTTGAATAAGCCACAAGTATAGATCCGAGTATCAAGATCAATTATAAATGTTCTTGTTTCACAATCTACCTCATACTCATGGTTACCTAACTAATTTGCAATGCAGAATCTGCTAAACATCTTATTTTTTTTCACTTTTTGCTGAATATTTGGACAGATATTTCCTCTATAGTTCTCCATGTCTGCTTTCTTAATTTGTATTCTCTGCATAAATCTCTTCCTAATCCAATGAAACATTTCCACAATGGCCACTGATCTTGACTTTAGTATATAATTGTTAAAACTTTCATTCATGTTGTCCACTAGTACATTACTCTTACATGATTTATCAAAGTCTGCTCTTGGCCACAGGTGGGGATACCTTTTTCAATCAATTTGCTGCACTTTTTCAACTCTATCCAAATTAGCCAAATCTCTATCAAAGTCTCTCATATTTCTTGCTAATACTGCTACCCAAAAAAAAAAAAATCTCTTAACTCCTTCTCCTTGATTTTTTTTTTTTTGAAATTCTGATTTAGATGTCTTACACACACTCAATGCTCACAATGTGAAAACATTTTTTCAATTAATTTGACCAACTTTTTGCCTGTCAAAAATGAATGTCCAATTAGATTCATTACCATCACCAAGAACAGTCTTCAATTCAACTAAAAACTAGTGTCATATTTCATATCTGTCAGCCTCTACTACAACCAATGCAAATGGAAACATTTTCTCATTACCATCCCTACCCATTATTGTTAGTAGTTAACCATCGAATAAGCTCTTCAAAAACACCCATCTAACTCAATAATTAGCCTACAACCTTTAAGAAATCCTCTTCTCATTGCATCCAAATACCAAAAAATCCTTTTAAATGTGAGCAAGTGATTTTCATTAAATCTTTCAACTTGAATTGTAACATGACTCCTAGACAAATCATGTAATATTTGTTGTCATAATATCTAATTTTATAACATCGATCAACATCAGCACCATGGATGTCTTCTAAAGCATGTTTCTTCATTCTATAATCTTGCCTCAGACTTATATCTATCATAAGTTCTCACATAACAGTGTTTTGCAATCCTTTTAGACTGCAATTTGGATCATCTCTAATATAACATTGAAATTTCTTATTTAGATGTCTTGAATTTGTATGTCTATTTTTGTACTCTCTTTTACATTCATGAATCCCTCTCGATGTCTTTATTTGAAATGTCTTTTCTTTTTTAGTTTGACTTATATGTAACCTCCAAGAACACCCGTTCTTGCATGTTACTGTGATTCTATTTAATTCATACTTAAGATACTTGAATGTGTAACCCTCTTAGATATGCCACTCAACTAAAACATCTCTAAAGACTCTTTTAGTTGTAAACTTTTGCCCCACCCTAAGTTCAAAATTTGTTATCTTGAATTCAACCTCAGGATCAAAGTTTGGGTGACTTGATTCCTGTGCAGACCCTTTTTTTATCTTCAACTATGAATTTATCTAACAACTTTTCATCATCTAGATCTTCAATCTCATTCCAGATTTCATCTAAACCATCAATCCCCACCCTCCTTCTGGCTGGGTTCCTTCATTTACATGGGCTGTCTCATTAACATCTGGTTCCTAATTTTCTAAACCACAAAAAATATCCTCACTTTCTAAGGGTTTTCTATTGGCAGTTTCTTTTTTTATTAGATTTATACCAATGGTTTTTTTACCGCTTCTTTACTTTGGATCACTTTGACTATTTTCAGTAGACCCATAAGCATCATCATATGCATACTTATTTTCACTTGGCCTATAAGTATCAGACATAGAGTTCTCCCTTTTTGACCTAACTTGCTTGCATTCTATCCCTTTTTCTACATAAAAATTAATTTCGACCTCATTTTGATGTGCTTCTAGCATAGACTTGATGTCTTTCTCACTATTTATCTCAATTACACCCACATCTAGACCACATGTTGGAAGTTTAAAGTACAATTTCAATTCACATTCATCCTTAACCTCAAAAGAATTACACATAATGTCTAACTCACTCTTACTTATTTTATTTCTAGGATAACTATTAAATAGTACAAATCTCTCCCTTATATATTTCATGGGGGTATAATAGTAGTGTGTCATCAAACAATCAAAAATAATTAACTTACTTCACTAAATAATAATATAAAGTGAGTAAAGTCATCTCCACAGGGAATGATAGATTTATTTCTTTTAAAGAAATAAAAATAAAAATATAGAGTTTTAAAAAATTAACTAAACTAATAAACTAGTCTAACAAAAGAAATAATCATCTAAAGAAAATAATTAAACAACTCAAAGTTAAAAAAAAAAAAAATGAGAAAATAAATTTCTAATCAAAGGATTTATATCCACCCTTATTTAATGTGTTGATCATCGATCTATCTAAAAATTTCAATACCCATAAATAAATTGATTATAGTCGTCGATAAACATCCAACAATCAATTTCTTTTTACTTCATTAATAATTAAGAGAAATTCATTAATTATTTGCCTAATCGAGAGTCAACCCCTAGAGAAGTTCTTAAGATTGAAAGTCTCAACAGTATTAAAATTTAGAGAGATCCAATTCTAATTAATAAATACACGATGTGTTTATTTAAATTAAATTATTCAATTCCACGATATGAATGTCATTTACCATTTTATCAAAACTAATAAATAATTACAAATTTGTCGTTTTAATTGGTTGTAGATTATTCGAAATCTATTAAATATTAGTTATCTATTCAATAAACCCGAAAAAATCATGATCCATGAAAAACAAGAATTAAATAAATATCTATAATTATTGAATGAATAAGCATATTTAGATCTCACAGTTATTGAAAATTAAAATTTCAATACCTTTCAACTAAAATATTAATTTAAAATAAAGACATAATTAAAAAGAACTCATAAAATAAATTTTCATTGCTAGAGAAACAAATGTTGAACAAAAGAAAAGGTGTAACCATCATTTGTAAAACCTAAGAACAGCAGCCTCCCTCTTTCACAATGAACAGCAGCTAGTAAAAGATGAGGGGCAACAGGAGCCATAGACCCCTTCTATGGGCCGCCCCTCCATCAATTGTAGTATATAAAATAACACAAATTATATACATTAGTATAATATTTATTCAAAACTAAAACAAAATCAATCACAATTATTGTACCAATTTATTCCCTATCAAATAGGTTTGATTCTCATAAGAATTTTCGTCCATAATGAAACTTTAGATCAACCATTTCAAACTTAGTTCTAATAGGTAGTCTTTTACCCATTTTTTTCTACAACAAATTCTATATAAACAAAAAAATAAATACATGCAAAGATTACAATACTAGTGGACATGATAAATTATTTTTTAATAAATAAACACAATAATCTGCAATAAGATAAACAAATACCTCATATGGTTGACATAAACAAATATAATAAACAATTAATTAACACTACAATCCTACATATGACAATAAGCAGACACCATCCTATATTTTGGTATGAGGACATGGAGGACCCAAAGAACAAGCAAGCCGACACCATCGTATAGCATGTGCAAGGCGACATGGCATGTGCAAGATGACATGGCATGTGCAATTCAAATATAGTCTTTACATTAAATGTACTTTTTAAAACCATCAACCATATTTCAAAAAAATATATATAAAAATGAAATAACATTCAAACTGAAATATACTTTATAGTAAGTCAACCAAATAAATCATTGAAACCCTAATTATGTTTTACAATAAATAAAATAACATTCAAATTCAAATAAAAAATTCTCTCATCTAGATCCCGCTGAAATCAACCCTATTTCCAAGAGACATTGTCCACTCCCCCTCTCTCTCTTTTTTATTTTTTATTTTTTATTTTTTACTTCTTTTTTATTTACTTTTAATTTCTTTCTCTCTTTCCTCATTTTCTATAAATAGGGGCTCTCTCTAATTTTGTAAACATAATTTGGAAGACAATCTCTCTTCCAAAATCTCTCTCTTATCTCTTTCCCTATCTTTGTAATATTTGAGATACTCTTTTTCTTTTATTCTCAATAGAAGAAGTTCTCTCCATTCTTCAATATTGTCCTCTCAATAAATATTTTTTTCTTTCTCTTTTTTATATTCGATTACATTCTTATCTCTCTTTGCCCATATTTAAATTTGTGTTCTAAATTTTTGTAAGGCTTATTCACTAGTATGCGATGATATGACATGTTTAGAAAAGTTCTGTCTAATGACAAATACTTGTCCAAAGAAAGAGGTATTTAAACGAGGACAAACGAGCTCCACCGCTTTCCTGAGAACTTTCCTAGTTCTTCTACTACAAAACGGTCTGGGTTGAACTTAAGCGAGGATTACAAATTTCAACAAAATCAAGTGCTACCAATTCAATATTTATTAGGAACACAAAAATCTCAATGCTTTTATTTTGGATTTATGGCAATTGTATATCAAGTCTTTCTACACATAAATGATGATTTCTTGGGCATGACCCCTGAAATCCTTGTTTCCTTATGAAAAAAAATATGTACGATAATTGGATTAGATTTCAAAAGTTTCTTTTACATTTTACTTTTCTAGGAAGATCCAAATTAATTTTTGAGGGTGAAGATATGACTTATCCTTTATTGGTCTCCTTTACGTTTTGATCTGCTTACTCTATTATAATTTCTTATCTTTGATGACTTTGATTTGCTCACCAACTCATTGTTTGTTTATGTGCACCAGATTGATATACATAGTGTATGGAGATACTGAAAATTTTTAAAAACTACACATCCAAGACATCCATACTTGATGACTATGCACCATGAAGAAAAATTTATGTGCCATGAGTTTGTGACGTTGTCAGGTGGTTTGACAAGTAGAATGCATCAAAAGTTAGTACAGTATTGCCTCCAAGACCTCTGTCTTGGTCTCTTCCAATGACAATCTCAGGATGCACAAAAGATTGAGATTGCCTCCTCTCCAAATTTATGATCTGCCTCTCTCAAATTGCTCTTTCAAGTGGAACTCGTCTTTCTCAGCTGCAACTACATCCAATCTCTACAGTATTGCCTCAAATCTATACGAGCAGTGTTATTACCATAAGGCAGCCACTTTGGACAAGAAGAAAGCACTTACCAGATTTAAGTTTTCTTGGCACGCTATGTTTAGTTGGTACTCCTCTTGATTCACAAGGTATTTTAGGCCTGAATGTTTAAATGGAACAGTTCTTCAAGCTTATATCTTTGCACCAAATGAGAAAACTAGTGTCTAGGCTGGTGTCCATATGATAAATATATTGTGTAATTTCCTTGGTGGATACTTTCCAAAAACTCAAACATTGCTCATAAATTTTAAAATTTTAAATTTTCAGATTCTACCTTTGTAATTCAATGATTTCAAAATTAAGTATATGTGCAATGTATTGAAGTGTTTACCTGTAATTTCAAAATGTATGAGAGTACTTCCTCCGCATTTTTCTTCTACTTAAAATGGTTCCTATTAATCTCCATCTTCTCTAAAGTGCAGAAGTTCTGCCTTGGGCTGCAACCATATATGTAGCCGATTAGCTTATTACGACTGTCCTTCTCCAAAAGGTAAGTATATGTCAAATATAAACTACAAAATGATCAACATCTTACGAACCATCCTTTGCAGCTTATAATCATGTTTTGACAATGATAAACTTGAAGGAGCATTTAGATGGTAGGCATCGCATTAATGAATATCCAAGATGGAAGAAGGATAAACAAAAGAATATTAAAATTAATATATCATTTCATATGAACTGCACAAGCACTAATTTTCTTGAACTAAAACCAGATTTTGAAAAGCTAAACAAAAAAAAAAAAAAAGATCAAAGGTCAAACCTGATATTGAGATGGAAACTTAGTGTTAGCAGAATTCTTTGATCTGTTTAAGTGTCCTAACACACAAGAAACCCAATAAACGTTTTGAATTTGTTTTTGAGCTTTTGACTAAAATCAGTTAGTATAAAAGTTGGATTTGTTCAACAAATTAATCAAAAAATTTGGGTCTTGGATGCCAGGCTAACCAAATTGAAATTGTTTGGCAGGGATTGGAGATTGACAGAAGCCCTGCAAGCATGATCTCCCTTGTCCTCTATTACATTCTCCCCAAATATGCCAAGATGCTATAGACAAGCAAGACTTTGTAACCGCTCTGGCAGTGACACCATCTCCTCTATCATTCAGTTGTTAGGGATTTTAAATTGGCAAGGAACGGGAAGTTGAAGTTGAGGACAACAAAGAAGAAAGAAATGAAGCACTTGCCTGCAGCAGTAGCTTCCAGCTGATCCTCCATATCAATTCTGAGGTCTCAACAAATAGATATGGTGTCATCCATGAGAGCTATGGACAAAATGGATATTGTTAAGTCTGCATATGCTCCCTTCCTCCCCCATCCCTTAAAAAGCTGCATCCAACTAAGTTTGAGTTCTTCAAAGTTGTGGGAAATATGCTTCTTCTTACAACTCTGTTCTCAGGTGCCTTCAAATTTCCTACCTCCTTTGGCAATTCTTTAAGATTAGAACATGTGTGATGCAGAATTCCAAATCAGACAATCTCAACAAATGCTGTATGTCAGAAAATTTACAAAGCATATGGTAATTCAATAAGAGTAACCAGAACAATAGAAAAAAGATGACAAGAAATAGGACTTGGAGAAGAAACCCAAAAAGAAAATTGCACACCTGCTTCATTCTTAGCCCCTCTGCTTCTTCCGGTCAACTTGCAAAAGCTACTTGCTTAAGTAAAGACCAGGACTCTTCTTCAGATAAACCCTTTAATCTGCATCAGTTACTTGTTGTCATAACCTCCGCAGCCTTTACAGATCTTACAGTCACTATGATCTGGCTTCCGCTTGCACCACCCAGTAACAGATGCTCCAGCTCATGCCATTTTGGGCTGTCTTCACTTTAGACATCATCCATAATAAGTAGATATACCTTTCCACCTACATTTTCCAGAATGGGCTTTTGCAGTTCTTCCACATGAAGGTTTGCAGGTTTCATATGAGTGGACTCCAGTGTATTTTCAATAATGAGCTTTACATCAAAGACATCGGAGATGCACAGCCATATGTTGAGCCCAAAATGCTTTTAGACCCTTTCGTCATTGTAAACAAGTTGAGAAAGTATGGTCTTTCTAAGTCCCCCAGTTCCAACAATTGGAACTACTGAGACGTTGACATAAAAAGTAGAATGCGGTAAGAGTTGTACAATAGCCACTTTGTCTTTGTCTCTTCTGATGACACTCTCGGAATGCACAAAAGAATGAGTTTGCCTCCACTCCAAATTTATCAACTACATCCAATCTCTGCATTATATCCTCGACTAGGCCTGAATGTGTAAATGAAATAGTTGGTCAACCTTATGTATTTGCACTAAATGAGCAAAACCAGTGCTTAGGCTGGTCCACATACCATAAATATATTGTATATGTAATTTCATATGTGGAGGATTTTTATTTTCTTTTCTGTACAGGAAACTTTATTATTGCTCATCAAAGTCAAATTTTTTTATTTTATTATACAAGCTCAATAAATTAGATGTAATTTCAAAATTTAAAGCATACATACGATGTGTTATGGTGCTTACCCGTGGTTTCAACATGTATGAAAGTAGTGCCCTTGCTTCAATTTTCTAGTAAAAATGTGTCCGCTGTTAAGGTCTTCAAGCATCTCATAGTAATGGAGAGAACATTTTTGTTGATGTTCACAATACTAGGAGGCTCCTTGAAACGTTTTAAATCACACAGTAAGAGATTTTGGTTCACCTGCCTTACTGTTTGCGTCTTCAGCTTAACTGAAAGAAAGGCATTTTACTCATGATAAGGTCCCTGATTTCGGTTGTTATTCTTATACTAGCAAATAGAAAGATACCAAATAAACCGGAGGATGTACTCTAATCAACGGCAGCAAAATTGTAGAAAACATGAACATACGTGAATGAAGGTTAGAAGGATCAAGATAGGATTTGAACTTTGGAGCAGAAGGCGCACTGCAATGTCTTGAGCCCAAAGAGAATATGCTTCCACATACGATTATTCCCAGTGGAAATATAAAGAATACAGAATCAACATTAATTTAGCTCAAATCCAGAACACATGATCAAACTGCATACAAGTAGTATTAGCCAGTCCGCATGTAGAAAATCATCACACACTCATAACACAATAATCTTCATCTTTTATTAAGTACACAATGATTAGTTAGGATACAAACATAGATCATATTTCAGGTTTTTCTTTCATTCTAGATACAGAAGACTGCCATATTTGGTACATCAAACAAGGCAAGCATTTTGTTGCTGTTAACTGCTTGTAACGAATCATTTAATAAATATTTATTGAAATCTAAGCAACAAGAAATATATAAGGATGACCAATAATATAAGCATATGGCACTGATCCACTCTCGAAAATGAGGTTGATATAGTTTTACTCTTAACAAAAACATAAATGACAATAAGTAGGTTAAGGTTGTACTACTTTATGAATTGAAATCATAAAATATATACACTTCTTAAGATAGTGCTGGACGTTAAATACAGAGAATGGTACTATAATTTTGTAAAGAATATTGGCAATTCCTAAATTGAAGAGATTTTTAGAAATATCTTGGGAATTAATATTGCAAGTATTGGGAACAAATTTTGGAGATTTCTAAATTAAAGAAGTCTTAGAATATTGACTTTCTAAAATTCCAATATTGTAATTATTTAGTTTATTCTTTACAATCTTGTAAATATTCTATGTATTCTTTCTTTTTATATTTCTAGGGTTTAGTCTCATGGAGTCACCCTATTTATAGGGTTATTGTACAATCTATTGTATATACAATATACACAAACCATTTTCTCTTAGTCTGCTTTTCTTTATTTTCTTAGTTTTTCTGCTTTATTCTGCTTTTTCTAACATGGTATCAGAGCACTAGGTGTTCGATCTGATTTTATTTTATCAATTAAACACTTTCTTTTTTGCCGTGTTATGGAGAAATTAGATATTTCTCAACCTATATCAGTTATGCTTGATGGATACAACTATCAGGCATGGTTTCAAGGGATGAGAAGTTTTCTTAAGGGAAGGAGGCTATGGCGTTATGTTACAGGAGATATCAAATTGCCTATAAAATCTGATGACGAATCGGATGATGATTTTGGTAACCGTCTTGAAGATTGGGATAGCAAAAATCACCAAATTCTTACTTGGTTTCGTAACACATCTGCACCTTCTATTCATCTGCAATTTAGTCGTTTTGAGACGGCTAAAGAAGTTTGGGACCTTCTTGCAAGTCGCTATACTACATCAGATCTGGCTCATCAGTATCAATTGCTCACAGAACTTCACTCTTTGCGACAAGAACGAGGTCAGTCAATCAATGATTTTCTTGCCCGTATACAGTCAATATGGGATCAACTTGCTCTCTCTGAACCCCATTGGCAATGCACAACTGACGCAAGTAAATATGCAATATATCGAGACCAAGGACGTCTGGTCCAATTTCTTATGGCTCTAACATCAGATTTTGAGCCTGTTAGAGCTTCTCTGCTTCATCGACATCCTCTCCCTACTATTGAAACTGCAGTTTCTGAGTTGATATCAGAAGAGACTCGTCTGGGATTACTCAAACCTCAACATAGTGATGTTGTATTGGCCACCACTACTCGAGGACCAAAATTTCCAAATTTCTGTCGTAACTGTCAGAAGTCAGGTCATATCCTTCCTAATTGTCCCACTGTTGAATGTAGGTTTTGCAAGAAGCGAGGACATATTTCTAGTCGATGCCTTGCTAATCCTATGATTGAATGTAGATATTGCAAAGAGAAAGGTCATCTTATTGAAAATTGCCCAAAGAAGGTCATTCAATCCCAAAATCGCTTCACGAGGTTCCCGACATATCTCACAATCTGTCTATTTTGCTGCCACTGAGGATTCTGCTACTACCACCTCTTCTTCTCAGCCAACAATATCTCTTGGTGATCTTCAAACCCTTTTACAACAAGTTCTTTCTTTTGATAATCACAAACATACTGCACTTTCTACCGTATCAGGTACTTCTTCTTGGTTTTTTGACTCTGCTTGCTCTAACCATATGACCCGTAATTCCCATTCTTTTACTTCTTTATCCGCTCCTAGTACACCATCAATGATTCATACAGCTGATGGCTCTACCATGCCAGCCACTCAGATTGGTCATTTTTCTAACTCTTTTTTAGATTTACCTGATACATTTTTTGTCCCTACACTTACCTTAAATCTTATCTCTGTTGGTCAATTATGTGAACTTGGATTTGACATAATATTCACTTCTATTGGATGTCGTGTGCAGGATCCTCAGACGGGAAAGATCTTTGGGACAGGCCGTAAGGTTGGACGTCTATACGAGCTTACTTCTCTTCACATTCCTATTAGTCGTTCCTCACTCTACTGTGCTGCTACTGTTCCTTCATCCTTTCACTTATGGCATCTTCGTCTAGGTCATCTATCTCTTAATAAACTTCGTTCTTTAATTTCTTCGGGTTCACTAGGTTCTGTTACTGATGAATCTCTTCAATGTATTTCATGTCAAACTGCAAAACAACCGGCTTTATCCTTTAATACAAATGATTCTATTTCTAATGCTCCCTTTGATCTTATTCACTCTGATATTTGGGGACCATCTCCTACACCAACTATGGGTGGGTCAAAATATTTTGTTGTGTTTATTGATGACTACTCCCGTTTTACATGGATTTATCTGATGAAAAACCGCTCCGAATTACCTCAAATATACAAAAACTTTGCATCAATGGTTCAAACTCAATTTTCTCAAACCATCAAGATCTTACGCACTGATAATGCATCTGAATATCTTGAGTCTACTCTTACTATATTTCTTAAACAACATGGAACCATTGTCCAACGTTCTTGTCCAGGTACCTCCCAACAAAATGGTAGAGCAGAACGAAAACATCGACACATTCTTGATATAACTCGGTCTTTACTTTTCTCTGCATCTTGTCCATCACAATTTTGGGGTGAGGCAGCTCTTACAGCTATATATGTCATCAATAGAATACCTTCTTTTACAATCTCTAACATCTCTCCTTATGAGCGGTTATATGGTTCTCCACCAGTATATAATTCTCTCAAAGTCTTTGGTTGTGCTTGCTTTGTGTTACTTCAACCTCATGAGCATAATAAGTTACAACCTCGAGCACGATTATGTTGTTTCCTAGGGTATGGCATTGAACACAAAGGATATAGATGTTGGGATCCTGTCTCCAATCGTCTTCGAGTTTCTCGACATGTCATCTTTTGGGAAAATATCATGTTTTCTTCCTTATCTCCTTTTCGTACCATATCTCCATTACTTACTAATCTATCTTCTGATTTATTTCCTTCTAGTTCTGATACATTGACAGATACTTCAACTCTTACGGCTTCTCCTTCAGATTCTCTCCCAAATGATGGACCTGCACCCTCTTCTATTGAAACTGAGTTGCCTGATGAATCCACTCCTCGACCAACAAGAGTAAGAGCACCCCCCTTCGTNTTGTTGATTATGATTNNTATTCTACAATCTCCACTCTACATGAGCCTCAATCTTACCGAGAGGCTAGTACTAATCCTCTTTGGCAACGAAGCTATGCAAGAAGAACTTCAAGCCTTGGAGAACACACATACTTGGGATTTAGTTGATCTTCCTAGAGACAAAACTCTTATCGGATGTAAGTGGGTTTATAAAATCAAAACTCACTCAGATGGAACTATTGAACGATATAAGGCTCGGCTGGTCGCAAAGGGATTTACACAGGAATATGGCATTGACTATGAAGAAACATTTGCTCCTGTTGCTCGTCTTACCTCGTACGTAGCTTGCTTGCCGTTGCTGCCTAAACAATGGCCCTTGTATCGATGGATGTTAAAAATGCTTTTCTCAATGGAGTTCTAAAGGAAGAAGTTTATATGAAACCACCTCCGGGTTATTCACATCCTGCCAATAAAGTCTGTCGTCTTCGTCGTGCTTTATATGGCCTAAAACAGGCTCCCCGTGCTTGGTTTTCTACTTTCAAGCAGATCATTCAGTGATTTTGGTTTCTCTCCTAGTGCTTATGATTCGCACTTTTCATTCGAAAACCGATCATGGTAATGTTTTACTTCTTCTTTATGTTGATGATATGATTATCAACCGGAAGCGATCACGCCGCAATCTCCAAATTCAAACATTTTCTTTGTGGCAAATTTGAAATGAAGGATCTCGGCCATCTTAGTTATTTCTTAGGACTGGAAGTTACTCCTACATCTTCGGTTATTATTTGTCTCGAGCAAAATATGCCTCGACCTTCTTTCCGTTCGGGCATTTCGGATAATAAAATTGCTTCCACCCTCTTGAGCATAATGTTAAACTTTCTCCTACAGATGGCAACCTTCTTTTCCAGCCTACCTTATATCGGCAATTAGTAGGCAGTCTTATTTATCTTACTGCCACTCGTCCTGATATCTCTTATCGTTTCACATTGTCGGTCGGTTTATGGCTGCACCACGTTCTCCTCATTTTGCTGCCGTTTACGGATTCTTCGTTATGTTAAAGGCACCTTATTTCATGGACTTCATTTTTCTGTCTCATCCTCGTTACTACGTGCCTATTCGATGCCGATTGGGCTGGTGATCCCTCCTGATCGACGGTCTACTACGGCTATTGTATTTTTCGGTGATTCTTTAATCTCTTGGCGTAGCAAGAAACAAACTTTTACAGCTCGCTCTAGTACAGAGGCAAAAATATCGTGCACTTGCCGACACTTGGCAGAATTATTATGGATTCGAGACTTCTTTGTGACATTGGTATACCTACTTCTTCTCCAAGTCCTCTATATTGTGATAATCAGAGTGCTATTCAGATTGCTCATAATGATGTCTTTCATGAACGAACTAAACACATTGAGATTGATTGTCACTTTATTCGTCAACATATAACTAATGGTGATCTTCAAATATTCTTTCTTCGCCCTGTCGATCAACTCGGCTGATTTTTTTACCAAGACTCATCTTCCGGACGTCATGATGATCTATTATACAAACTCAAGATGATTTCTCTACACCCATCCTGAGTTTGAGGGGGGTGTAAAGAATATTGGCAATTCCTAAATTGAAGAGATTTTTAGAAATATCTTGGGAATTAATATTGCAAGTATTGGGAACAAATTTTGGAGATTTCTAAATTAAAGAAGTCTTAGAATATTGACTTTCTAAAATTCCAATATTGTAATTATTTAGTTTATTCTTTACAATCTTGTAAATATTCTATGTATTCTTTCTTTTTATATTTCTAGGGTTTAGTCTCATGGAGTCACCCTATTTATAGGGTTATTGTACAATCTATTGTATATACAATATACACAAACCATTTTCTCTTAGTCTGCTTTTCTTTATTTTCTTAGTTTTTCTGCTTTATTCTGCTTTTTCTAACAAATTTAATAATATATTCGTTTATTCAATCCATAAAAAAAAAAAAAAAAAAACTTAGTGTTTTATTATTAAATAATACCTTTTTATATCTTCTATTAATGAATAATGTATAAACTATTAATATTTTATATAGATGTTCCTGTAAAATAGTATCTCTCTTTGTAAATCATTTATACCAATGATTTATTTTTAGTGGCTTTTCATCAATCTTAAAAAGGATTACATAAAAATGTTTCTATAAAAGTAGATCCCAATAAATGCCCCAAAAAAGTCTCTTCTTTTGTACTAAAAAACTTACAAGAATTTCTAGCAATCAAACTTCAAGTTTATCAAATGGACCTATACTTAGAATTTTATCTTCTTCTGATAGGCAAGGAGATAAAATGCTTAACCATTGGAAATAATGGATTTTATTTTTAATAGCACCTAATTCAAGGATGAGAAGATCAAATATGACGCCAAATGATTAAAAAAAAATGCTGTAAATTAGAAAATCATTCATTAAATAAGTTAAGGAAAAAGCACAAATGCAGATGGAGAGAGACACAGATAAGGATGGGTAAATGTCATAAATCTCATTGGAGGTTGGAATTGGCAATTTGTGAATATTGGTAATTTAATGTGGAGAAAACAAGAAGAGCAATTTCAGTATTAAAACATATACCTCTTTCCAATATTTTGGTGTAAAGGCATAAAATGCAATGAGTTGAGCTCCTCCACCATTTCCTCCAATTTTTCTTCAACTGATGACTCAATGATCTGATGCCAATGGTAAAAGTAAAATCTCATTAAGGGATGGAGTTGGCAATTTATGAATATTGGTATTCAATGTGGAGAAAACAGGAAGAGCAATTTCAGTGTTAAAACATAACATATACCTCTTTCCAATATTTTGGTGAACGCACAAAATGCAATGAGTTGAGCACCTCCACCTTCCAATGCCTTGTTCCAATACCTACGTATGGTAGGATGGATAAGCGAGGCCAATACTCACCTCCCTCCTCACATTTGGGCTTTAGTTCTGGACAATTCCCGATACGCAACATCAAAAGTGATGGAGGCAGTGCTTCCATCGGCAGAGACTGTAGCTTTGGACAATCGTAGATCCAGAGTTCAGTGAGAGATGTGAGATTTAGGAAGACAGCGGATGACAAGGACTCCAAATTTGAGAAATTTACTATGCCGACAGAGGTTAGAGTGGGAGGAAGCAGAGATTGAGACTCTTGTGCTGCAAATGGAAAGCAAACCTCATCTCTGAATCCGCCATAAATGGCCAAGCGTGTTAGAGAGGGCAATTTTCGGGGGGCCCACTCATCCCACATTTGCTTCTCCACCTTCTCGCAGTCCCCAAAAGCAAGGTATCGGAGGCTGGGAGGCAAACCTCCTTCAGGAAGGGACACTAGACTATCACACGTCAGAACACACAGATGTCGAAGGGAAGTGAGCTTGTGGAGGTTACTGGGCAGGTATTTCAGATTCTTGCAATCTATGATTACGAGACATCTGAGGATGGGGGAGGGCAATCCAGTTTCTGGAAATGATTCTATGCTCTCACATCCATCTATTACTAAAACAGTGAGATCGGTACAGAGGCATTCCGGGAAGCTTTTGAGATTTGGATAATCCCAAAATTCAATACGGTCGAGGGAAGTAGGACAGAGTAGCATCTCACTGATCGACTCCAATTTTCTGCAATTCCAAATCTTAAGTGTCTTAAGGGTGGAGGGCAGGACACCACTTGGAAATGATTCAAGCGATTCACAACCGAATATGTCCAACACTTGCAATTTACTGTTGCTGCTAATAATTCCATCTGGTAAAGACCGTAGGTTTTGGCACCGAGCAATGTAAAGCTCCGTAAGGGAGGTCGGGCAGTGCAGGCCATTTGAAATATCCTTGACATTAAAAAACCTTAGTTCACGAAGAGATGGAAGCATTAAAAGTATGGGGACCACCAATTCAGGGCAATTTGTAATTCTCAGATGCAATAGCGACGTAATACCAACTGGGAGAGACCAATTAACCCATTTTGACATATTTTCAAACTCCAATGTCTTCAAGGATGGAAAGTGCCCACCATGTGGAGAAGCCTCTCCGTATAACTCTCTTCCAATTGTTTCAACTTCTAACATGCCTTCAATTTTTACTTCTTCTAACTGAGGTAGTCCACCGAGTGATGGCAACGACTTGCATCTTTTGCAATTGACAAGAGAGAGTTTCACTAATTTTGAATATGAGGAATCCCCGATCCAATTTGAGAAAGTCAAGCCACTATAACCATTAATTACTAACTTTCTCAACATCTTGTGCGGTTCCAACAAATTAAGAATCTTCTTTGTATTTTCAGTATTGCTCAAACCACAAACCCATTGCAATTCTAATTCCTTAATATTTTTCTTATCTTTCAAATTCATCACAACAACATCTTCAATATCTTTCACTTTATCTAATCTTGATATCATAAGACTATCTGTCAAATGATGCAGCATTTTTAGCTCCCCCAAACGTAAAGTATCATCTTCACCCACAACAAATTTTGTAAATTTTCGAAGAAATTTCAAGTTAATTATATGAGGTGGTAACTCTTGTAGTTTAGGTGTATCTGTGATATCAAGATGACGAAGATTAGTTAGATCTATCATCCTCAAAGGTAATTGCTGAAGATACCGACAACCTTTTAGTATCAAAGATTGTAAAGAATGAAGACCACATAAAAACTCAGGTAAAACCTGGATTTTAGTATAAGATAAATTGAGGTATCGAAGGTACTTTAGATCAATAAGTGAACTTGGCAACTCACGAATTTGATAAGAACTCAATGAAAGCACTCTTAAGTACCTTAATTGTGACAACAAATCATGCAACAACTTCTCGTTAATGAAATGACGGCTACGCATATCCTCAATTGGCAACGCTAGCAATGTTCGCAATCTTTTTGTATATTTGAAGACCGTAAACTTCTTGTTCGGCTCATATATATAGCAAGGATATGACATATGACGGGCTGTAGCTGCATTTGTACCTGCATCCATCACTTCCTTATCCTCCATCCTGAAGCAAACTGTTCCAGCAAATATATGAGCCAAATCATGGATAAGATCGTGCATTACAAATTTTGTAGCTTTGGAACCTGACCGTTGAAAAAATGATCTTGATAATAGGTCTTGAAAATACTCATGACCTAAGTCTTCCATTTGCTTCTTCACATTTGGCTCCCCAAGAAATCCTTCAGCCATCCATAGCAAAATTAACTCCTCTTTATCAAATTCATAATCTTTTGGAAAGATTGAGCAATATGCAAAACACCGTTTCAAATGGGAAGAAAGATAGTGGTAGCTCAATCCTAGAGCTGGAATAATCATTTTGCTCATTGAATTGGTCCATAATGAACTGTCATACACTTCTTCCCACTTCACTAGATCTTGACTGCGCAAAAGGCTGCCAAGTGTCTTTGCTGCTAATGGCAAGCCATCGCACCTTGTTACCAATTTTTCACCAATGACTTTAAGATTCTTGTGTGCACTAAAATCTTCGTCTCCTAGTGCATGTCGAGTGAATATGGACAAACATTCATCGAATTTCAGTAAATTCAAATGATAAGTTGAAATGTTGCATGTAATTGAGGCAACCCTTGCACTTCGAGTAGTGACAATAATGGTAGATCCCAGACGCCCTACTTTGAATGGAATAAATAAATTTTCCCATTCTTCGTAGTTCTCATTCCAGATGTCATCTAAAACAATTAGAAATCTTTGCCTAAAGATTTTCTCCTTTAATGTCTCTTGTAGGAGATTGAGATTATTAACATCACTTGCATGTCTGTCCACCTTCTGTAAAATTGCTTTTGTTACACCAAAAATATCAAAAGTATCAGAAACACAAACCCAAGCCCTCAGATCAAAACGTTGTTCCAGACTTTTGTGATTGTAGATGCATCTAGCAAGGGTTGTTTTACCAACGCCCCCCATGCCAACTATGGGTATGACGAGGGTTTTTGAGAGAGATGCTTCCTTACCTACAGAACCTTTCAGAGCCTCTTGTTTGTTGATGATACGAGAGCGAGATCCTCCCATGCCAAATGCAGGATTCGCATGTGCTTCAGCTTCGGTAGTTTCACTCAAACCCATCAACTTGAGTATTGCAATCACATCTTGTTCTCGACCAACAACTTCAGAGGAGTCCACTAAAGAGGTTGTCTCCGACCTCCTATGGATTATGCTAGACCTGGCTTCACGCTTGTCTTCCAATCCCAAGTCGCTCTTCTGCTCTTCTATATCTTGAAATTCTGTAGTGATCTTCTTGATCAGAGGCAACATGTCTCGCAATTGACTGCTGCTATTTGCAGGATCTGATAAGGAGTTGTTCTGCTGTTGCCGAGCTTCATAGTCAAAGTCATCCAGCGCATCGTCCGCATCATAAGCTAGGAGTAGAAGATCATCCAGCCACCTTTTCACTTCAATATCATTCATCTGCTTCTCTTCAGCATCACCTAGCACGAGCTTGATCTTCCGCAACACTGACCTCCACTTCCTGAGCTCAGAGTCAAATCCCTCTTGAATAGCAAAGTTCATGAGCGGCCCGGGAGCCAACTTATCCAGTAGAGATTGAAGATAAGCAGCCAAAAGCGCCTCTCCCATGGCTAAAATCAAGGACGAAATAACAGCAAACAGAGGCTCAGAAAGCAGAGAAGTAAAACAAAGACGACAAGAAAGCAGATAAGAAATATTGATTTGGGAAAGAAAAGTTTGACATTCATTTCATCATGCTGTGTGTGTTCAGCTACATACAAGTCAAACGTGTAGGAGACCACCGAAATTACATAAATCACCAAGCGGTATTTATTGTGTTAAAAGCATCTAATTTCAATATTATTCAATTAAAATTGGATCAAATTTTTAATATAATAAATTATTGATATAATTAGAATTTTAGTTTTTTTATTGAAAGAAAACATTGAATTTGCTCGTCGAATTTTACGATTTTTAGTAAGAAAAATTTATTGTAGTGTAATATATATTATAAATAAGTACAATTCCTAATAGCGTTGGATATGGATAGTATCAAAATCTTTATGTTTATATTATTAGGTCTTTTATGCTCGTTGAAAATATGGTTTTTATAATTTTATATTGCTTTTTTTTTTTTTTATACTAAATGATTTTGAATTGGACAAATCAGGGGGTTATTACATTGACTACGTTTTTACAAAGACTTGACTTTTATCCATGTAATTTTATTTTATTTTTTTAACTAAGATTGTTTTTTTTTTAATGCATAAAACCTACAAAAAATTATTTTTTATAAAAGATATTTAAATTATTATTATATTAATTATTTTTTATTAAAAAATTATCTAAATCTCGATTTTATCAAATCGACGTATAACATGTCATACAAGTGGGGGTTTCTTTCTCCACTTTGGTTGCTTTATTATGCTTTGTTTCAACCATTGCTATAATGGCCACTATGGACAACTGGTCAGTTGTTGGTAAAGCGCGTTAATTACTTAACGTAAGATTGACGTCTTGACCCAAAACGCAAGGCCCTCAGCATTAGGTGACAAACCCATGAGGCCCCGCATTTTCTCATGGAGCAAGGGCCACAAAAATTTTCAATTATATGTAACCAAAAAAAATGAAAAAGCTGAAAATAGAATTTGGGCTAAGTATGACAATGGATCGGTTATATTTTGGATCATTTAATATCATATGTGATTCTAAATTTTAATTTTAATATCTATATCTGAGTCTAAATTGACTCGGATTAAAAAATAAAAAACTATATCCGACCCAATATTTTTTATAAAAATTCGATCCGACTCGATATATTATATATATTTAAAAAATTCTTTTTTTTTTTTTAATTCGGGAGGATGCTATGGTCTGAATTTTTCTCTCTTAAATATATTTTATCTTAAATCTCTATGATCGGTAGGATAAAACATATTTTAGTCAACATTTTTTTTAATAATTTTCTTTATTTTATGTTACACACTAACTAAATGTTTCCTTCATCCGGTGAGATCTCAATTTCCATTCCGGTGCCCACTATTTGAGTAGTGATCTTGGTTCTCGTAAATAGTTTTATTTCATTTTCTTTTATTTTACAATTTTGCTAAAAAAAAATAGAGATAGATTTGAGAAGGAAAAAGAATAAAAGAAGAGGTTTGCAGGAGAGAAATTTGAAGGAAAAATGTGAAATGTGATAGCATAAAGGAAAAAAAAAAAAGTTAGGCAATTATTGAATCTGCAACACCAGAGTTATTCATATGAAAATTAAAAATTTAAAAATTTAAAAAAATACTTTTATCCCATTTCAATTGAAGTTTACTTTCGACATTTCCAGATTGCCCATTGCATAGTGTACAAAGTTGATGCTTTTATTGCCAACCCAACCCCGACCACGAAGTCCCAACAAAAGATTCCTGTATAATTACCCTTATATATATAAAAAGCCGCATGGGATTACTATTCATGCACCCTGTTCAAGAACAGTACCTAAGTCAAATTATCAAAATATCGCTTGTTATTTATTTTTTTTTTTACCCTTATTATTATTATTATTATTATTACAGATATTATCTTTTTTTTTTTTAATAATATTTGTTTAAGAATAAAAATTAAACTTACAATTTATAACAAGTATTAAAATTCTTTTTATTTAATTTAATAATATAATATTAAAATAAAATTTGATTGATTATAAATTGTTATCGGATCAGATCGGATCAAATTATTTATAACTTAGATTTGTATCCGAATCGATCTGACTATTTTAATATTAAAATATAACGCTAATCCAACCCTAACTTGATTTTTTGAATAAAAACCTTCGAGTGTTCGTCAGATCGGAGCCGATATTACCATCCCTACTTTGGGCTGCTACCTAGCTTGACCTTTTGACATGGAAAATAATATTTGTGAATCTCAATAGACACGGATTATAGCCTGTTTGTTCATCTCTGAATTCCCACCGTCAACTAAAATTGGATCAACTTTTCAATATTATAAATTATTGATATAATTAGAAATTTAGTTTTTTTTATTAAAGGAAAACATTGACTTGTTGAATTTTACAATTTTTATTGTGGTGAAAAATATATTATAAATAAATAAAACTCAATTGAGATTTTAAATAGGACTTGATATGAGAAGTATTAAGTTCTTTATGTTTAAATTATTAAGTTTTTTATTACGTCTATTGAAAATATGGTTTTGTATAAACTTTTAGTTTTATACTTAATTTACTGTATTTATTTAAGTCAATTAAGATTTTGTGCTATGATAAAATATAATTTATTGAATTTAAATAAGTTCTGGGTGAATATTAAACTTGTAATAAACATTTTTTATATAAAAAAAGACGTTTTTCGAACACAACAAGCCATGTAAAGCTCAATTAGTGGCGTTATGCAAAATGTTATCATAGCTAACCAATCTGCAGATTGACTAGAGAGCTCGAGAGAATGGAGTGTGAGAGGAAAACAGAGAACCACATTAGAAAGCTCGAGTCATCAATGAAAGAAGAGGACCACCTAATAAGGAGTACTAAGAAAGCAAAGGCTGAGAGGAATGGAGTAAGTCCAATGTTAAAACTATCCTTCAAAGAGATGTTGGTGGGGGTAATGTAGCAGTGCGATGGGTCAGGTTAATCGAGATCAAGAGGGTATAGATGATGAAGAAGAAGACCCCATGGAAGTAGGGGAACTAGAGGATGGGGAGGTTCCACCTAGCCTCAAGGATATCCCTTCAATCAGAGTTTTCAAATGAGGCTTTAAGAGACCTTTGGAAACCTTGGAAGCAGACTTTGATCATAAATTACTTGGTAAGGACATAGACTATCAGCTAATGTTATCCAAAGTAATGTACTTGTGGAGACTAGAGAATTGCCTAGAGCTCCTGGATCTAGGGAGAGGTTTCTTTCTAGCAAAATTTTTTAGCAAGCAAGATTATTTCCACGCCCTAACAGACAATCCCTGGCTAATATACGATCACTATCTGATAGTCAAGAAATGGAAGCCATGGTTTACACCTGAAAGTGAAACGATCAGGTCCATAGTGGTATGGATTAGACTACCTCACCTACCTATAGAGTTCTTTAACGAAAGTATCCTCTTTAAAATAGCTAGGGTTGTGGGAAGGCCTATCAAGATGGATATGAATATGGCTAATATCTTGAGGGGGTAGATACGCCAGAGTATGTGTCGAAATTGACCTTGAGAAACCCTTAGTCCCAAGGGTCAGAATAAGGAAAAGAGTTCAACGGATCGAGTATGAAGGCCTGCGTATGATATGCTTCGGGTGCTATAAAGTGGGTCATAAAGAAGAACTTTGTAGGAAGCTTGAATCAAGAATGGAAACTGAGACAACAGGGAAGGAAAGGGTTCATGAAATAGAAACCCTACGTAAGGAGAACCACTCCACGGCGATGCCCTCGGCGGAGCAAGAAGACGACCTAGGTTCGTGGATGATAGTGTAGAGAAAACAAAAATTTAACAAAAATAGAAATGTCGAAAGCAAAGGAAGAAAGGGGGAGATGTACTAGAACCGTTTCAATCAATTGGGGAAGTCAACACAGCATCGATGAGTTAGGAAAAGATAGCGAGTCTTGGATCAGAGTTCATCAGGGGTTCTCACAAGGTGGTTGCTATTTCGATGATAAGAAATGGGGAGAAGAAGAAAAAAGGAGGTAGGGCACATAAAGAGGCGAAATCACTGAGAAGTGGGATACCTGAGATGACACTTGTGTTGGTCTTAGTAGATGCGGATAAGCAAAAAAGGAAGAATGGGCAGGGGCGTGTTTGATCAAGCGGGATTTAATGGCAAGCAACCTAAGGAGCTAACTATGGGCCGAATGAGAGAAAGCCCAAAAGCGAATCAAATGGTAGCCCATATGCCTTTGCAATTAGGTGACTTGGCTGGTTTGGATCCTCCAATTAGTATGGGGTTGAGCCTGTCTCACAACCTTTGGAGGCTTGATGTTTTATCTATGCCCTTTGGCCCAGGCGATTTGGTGGGGGACCAAGACCTTTTGAATCTAATGGTCTCCAGAATCAATAAAACCCAGGCTTATGTGTCAAGTGAGGAACAAAGATTGGACTCTGAGGAAGATGGATTGGAGATGGTGCAGGATTCCTCTAGGGAGGAGGAGTTTGAAGACATGAAGGAACAATGAAGTCGGTCCCTCTTTCTAGTCATCCTTTTTTTCTAACTTTTCGATGGGTGTTAAGAGTATTGTTTGGAACAGCAAGGGTGTGGGTAGTAGCAACTTTAGGAGAGCTAGTAGGGAAGTGCTCAGGAGAAAGTGACCTGACATTTTCTCTTGTCTGGAAACTAAAGCTAAGGGTAAAGACCTCCCTAAGATCATGAGTAAGGAGGGTCTCATCTCAGAGTTCATTATTCCGGTGGATGGTTTCAAAGGGGGGCTTTAGTTATCTTGGATTGCTAATAAGGTCAATCTCTCTATTGTTCATCACTTTAGTCAATTGATCTATTCAAGGGTGGAGAGTAAAGGTAGAGTTTGGTTTCAAACTTTTGTTTACTGTCAACCCTATCATCACACCAAGACTAGCTACTGGAACAATTTAGCTTTGATTATTGAAAATTTGGCTACTCTTTGGATAGTGATGGGGGATTTCAATGATATTGGCAATTTTGGCAAAAGGAGTAGGATCCATAATTTGACGTGGAAAAGTAATTAGAGATTTAGGAACTGGTGGTCCAAATGCAATCTGCTAGACGTCAACATGTGCGGTGCAAAGTTCACTTTGTAGTTGGTCTTTATAAGAAGCTGGATAGAGTTCTTTGTAATATTGAGGCAAAGTTATCCTTCCCAGAGATCAGTGCCTCCATCTTGACTCAGCTTCATGGGATCATACCCTCATTTGTTTGAATATATGTCTGATAGCCCCTCCCAATAAAGATAAAAGACCCTTCAGATTTGAGGCAGTCTGGTTATCCCACTCTGATTTTAAGGTTTTCTTCGAGGAAACTTGGAACAAAGCTGATGGCCTTATAGAAATTTCTTTGTGTAACATCACTGAGGAAGCTAAGATTGGGAACAAGTTGGTCTTTGGTAATATTTTTCAGTGCAAAAGGGTGTTAGAAGCGAGATTGAGAGGCATTCAAAATTCTCCAAAGTAAGTTAGTTCCAAATATCTCCAAAAGTTGGAGTCGAGTTTATTGATTGATTATCACAAAGTTCTCGACCAAGAAAAGACTTTTTGACTCCAAAAATCTAGAATTAGCTAGTTTGTGGGAGGTGACAAAAATACAAAGTTCTTTCATGCAACAACTAAGATGAGAAGAAACTTCAACAAGATTGCAACTCTTAAGGTCAATAGTGATTGTTGCTCTGACCAAGACCTTCTGAAATCCCATGCCATTAGCTATTTCTCTGACATGTTTGCTAGCAAAAGTGTTGTAGAGCCAAGCAGCAGGTTCATGGTCTCGAGGGAAAGGATCAGGGATAAGGATCAGATTTGGTTATGCAATCCATTTGGTGAGGAGGAGGTGAAGGATGCTGTGATCTCGATGAAGGGCCTAAAAGCCCCAGCCCCAGACAAAATCCAGCCCATTTTTTACCAAAAATTTTGGAGTACGATAAAAGAAAAAGTCTGCAGTTTTGTTAATAAGGCTTTGGTCGATGGTTACTTCTTACCAGAGCTTGCCAAAGCGCATATGATTTTGATTCCAAAGACGAACAATCTAAGGGGCTAGTGGATTTTCAGCCTATCAGCTTGTTGAATATTTCCTATAAGATCCTTAGTAAGCACTTAGTGGCCCGGCTCAGACTACTCTTGCAAAACCTCATTGGGCCACATCAAAATAGCTTT
Source organism: Dillenia turbinata (assembly GCA_037126225.1). Lineage (NCBI taxonomy): Eukaryota > Viridiplantae > Streptophyta > Magnoliopsida > Dilleniales > Dilleniaceae > Dillenia > Dillenia turbinata. Next base: position 2,231,034 of record JBAMMX010000013.1, read on the forward strand.
CTGCCTGGTAGAGGGAACCCTTGACAATATAGTGACCACCCAGGGAGTAGTTTAATCCATAAGAAGGTCCAAGAGTTCTAAACAAGATATGATTTTGAAAATCGACCTCCGAAAAGTGTACGATAATGTCAAGTGGGAGTATTTGGCTAAGGAACTTCTTGAGATTAGGGTGCCTTTGATGGTTGTCAGACTTATTATGTTTGCTGTGGCCAATGGGGAAACTTTTATCATTTAGAATAGGGAGATTCTCCCCTGTTCAAGCTGGGTCAAGGCCTGAGGTAGGAGACCCGCTATCTCCTTACCTTTTCCTTCTAATGATGGAAAGATTGCCATGCATGATAAAGAAAAAAGTGAAGAAAGGAGTTTAGAAAGTGGTGAAGGTCACCAAGAAGAGTCCTTGTATTTCTCATCTTTCTTTTGTGGACGACGTAATCCTCTTGGTAGAGGCGGATCATCTCAGTTTGAGTAATATTCTAAGCTGCCTTAAGGAGTTTTCGAAGGAGAGTGTTTTGCATGTCAACCTTCATAAGTCCATAATTTGGATTTCTAAGAGAGTCCCGAGACACATAAGAGAGTCTCTTACAGCTTGCAGCAAGTTTTGTCTTACTGAGGACCTGTGGATATATTTAGGAGTCCCGATAATTCATCGAAAGGTGAGTAAGAATTACTATCACCATGTGGTTGAGAAGGTTCAAACAAAGCTTGGGGATTAGAAAGCAAAACTCTTGAGTACCACTAGTAGAAAAATGTTAATCTAGTCGGTAACGGCCGCTATCCTTCTCTACATGATGCAATCGGCTTGGTTTTCAAAGTGTGTTTGTGCATGGCTCGATAAGCTTAATAGGGACTTTTTGTGGGGTAGTAATGGAGAGAAAAGGAAAATCCACTTGGTGAAATGGGAGAGGGTTTGTAGTCCCTAAAAGGTTGGGGCGTCTTGGCTTGAGATACATGAAGGAGCAAAATGTGACTTTCATGGCCAAATTGGGACGGAGAATCCTTAAGGGGGACAACGCGCTTTGGTGTATAATTCTTCAAAACAAGTACCTAAAAGGTGATTCCTTGTTGGATCACAAAAGAAGGAAGAGAGTGCCTACTATATGGAGAGGAATCTGCTCCAGTAAAGAGTGGCTCCTGAAAGCCATTAAATAGAGGTTAGGGGACAGTAAAACACCAGGTTTTGGTGTGATAAGTGGGTAGGTGATAACGAGTTGAAGAAGCAAGCTCTAACCCCTTTGGTTCCTAAGGATTATGATGTCTTGGTTTCCTATTTCTGGTCAGATAACGAAATTTGGAAGCTTGAGGAACTGACATCTCGACTACCCATGCAGATAGTTGAGTTCATCAGGGTGATTATTATTCCTAGAGATAGGAGCAATCCTGATACTCTGATTTGGTCTGGGATAGCTGTTGGCAACTTCATGGTGGGCTCGGTGTATTGGTTGCAAAGATCCTAGTTGGGTTAGCATCTGGCAGAGAACATAGACTGGAATTGGGTGTGGAAAGCCAAATGCCCGGAGAGGACTAAGATTTTTATATGGCTGGCTGCTAGAGGTCAGATTCTTTCAAGGGTTTAGCTATTTAAAAGAGGTATTATGGGAGATAGCAGATGCATCATTTGCAATGAGGACAAGGAAACAACAGAGCATGCCTTAAGAGATTGCAAGCAAGCATGGGAGCTTTGGTTCAGATTGGCTCTAAGCATTAGGAAGGTCAGAGATTTTTAGAACAGTAATGTGGCAATCTGGTTGAAAGGGGAGGTAAGGAAAAGCTATAATCTAGGCTTAGACCAAGAAGGGCTAGTCTTCATGCTAATGGTTTCGGAGGTTTGTAAAGCTCGCAACTCTGTTGTGTTCCAAGGCAATAAGGTTTTCCCTATATCAGTTGTCAACAAAGTGTGGGGTGAAAGGAACGCTTATTAGGGGAAAGACAATCTTAGTGGCAACTCTCGTGAGGAGTGGGTGCAGTCTTAGTGGTAACTCTCGTGAGGAGTGGGTGGCTAGTTGTAAGTGCTCAGAAGCAAGGGCTTGGAAGCTAAAAGTGGATGGAGCAGCTAGTCTCGATGGAGCACGGGTTGGTACATGAGGAATTTTTAGAGATAGTAAGGGTAATTGGGTGCATGGCTTCTGGTCAAATATTAGAGCCACCAAAGGAAATTGGGTGGAGCTTTGGGGGTTGAAGATTGGCTTGTAGATTGTAGTAAACAAAGGCTTCTCCCCGCTACTTGTGGAAACTGACTCATTGAGGCTGGTCCATCACTCAACGAGGGGTGGGAGTTTGTGCATAGTTTAGTTGTTTAGGAAGTCAGCCACATCTTCAGGTAGATGAATGGTTGCGCAGACTTGTTGGCTAAGAAGGGTAAAGAGGTGCTGCTAGGGCTTCATGAAGTGGACACCCCCCAATTGAGTTAGTTGTGTTGTTGATACAAGTGCTAAAGGCTCTCCTCGGCTGAGGAAAAGGAGCAGCATGTAGTGTGCTTTTTTGTTGGTGGCCCTTTTTCGGCCTTGTTTCTTCAGTATGTTGTGTGTTCTTTCTTTCCACAAAGAAAAAAAAGTAAAGCTTGACCAGTCTAAATAATCTCGAGCTAAGACTTGACTCAATCAAGCTTATCAAAATCAAGCCAAGCTTGAGCTTTCCATCTTCCTGAAAAATGTTAAACTTAAGTTTCATTTGCATTGAGCCTGACCCTATAAAATATTTTAAGATTTGATTTAATTTGACTTGTTTACAAATCATACCTTTTTTTTTTCAAATAAACCACCATGATCGCTAATATAAGTTCGAATTAGATTATATTTTTAATAGACAAAACTCTCTCATTATTATTTTTCTATACATAAAATTTAAAACTGAAACATTAATTAAGGTGTATCAATGTTCAACCACTATACCAACTTTAGTTTACAAACTCTACTTTAATAGAATTTTCATATGCAAAACCATACCACAAATACTAATTTAAAAAATGTGCATAGCAATGGCATAGTATACATCTTGGTAATGAAAATTACATGCATAGAACACACATTACCAATACAATCACAATTTGAGTAGCCATTAGAAATGAAAAATTAAAAGGGGGAACCTACGTCAGCATTTGAGGATGATAAAGATCAAAGGAAGAATCCAAGAAGATCTGGAGAATCGGAATAGAGCTTCATATAAATGGGAATAACTGTTAAATTCCTTTTATTTATATTGTTATTTTTATTGAAATATTGCTAAGGTTTCTGAAAATATAAAATCAATTGAATTGTGTGTGTGGGTAAGGATGGTAACCTTACGAAGTATCTAATTTGCATATTCTGTAGTGTACCTATTTGAAAATATAAAAAATCACACTCAATTAAAATTAAATAAAAATTTTAATTACTTATTTGTCGATTTTTGTCTTTTGCCAGATTTTCACTAATAGAGACCATATGCATGGCTGAGTGTTGTAATCGGCACAACGATCGTGCAATAGACTTGTCGGATAGTGAGAGAGTTAATCATGAATGTAAGTGCCTTGATAAGGATAACCACCACCCAAATCTATAAATATTTATCATACTTATCCATGAAAATATCCTCTTCTTTGTTCGTTCAGCTGAGGAGATAGGGTGTACTTAATCGGGAGATACGTCCCTCATTGTTGAAATGCTTTAACCGATAGAACACTTGATAGAAAATTCAACTGATAGGGTAAGGCATAGCATTCTAAGAAATATATTTCTCAGGCATCAAGAACAAGCCGATGGAATAGGTCATGCCCACCTATCTGGGAGTCACGTCCCTTATTGACGGCATGCTACATTCAATAAGGATTAACTGACAGGATGGACTATGTATAACCACCTGAGAGTTATATCCCTTATTGACGACACGTTACATTCGATAGGAATTAATCGATATGATGGGTTGTACCTATCCATTTGAGAGTCATATCCCTTGTTGATGACATGCTATATTGATAGAAATCAACCAATAGGATGGACCATGTCTACCCATCTGTGAGTCACATCTCTCATTGACGGCACGCGATGTTCGATATGAATCAATTGATACGATGGGTCGTGGCTACCCGTATGGGAGCATATCCATTATTAACGACATACTACGTTCGATAGGACTCAACCAATAGAATGGGTCGTGCCTACCCGTTTGGGAATCACATCCCACATTGACGATACGCTGCGTTTGATAGAAATCAACCGATAAAATAAATAAAAAGGAAAGAGCACAAAAATCTTACTCGATAGGAGACTCTTCTAATTAAGGAAGACAATGAGATTTACTAGTAGTAGATACATAAGTTTTCTGCATTCCAAGTCCTGGGTATAGCAGAGCCATCTAAATTATTGAGACGATAAATCCCTAAATGGATTAGAGAGCATATCTAATAAGGGTATTCCCAGTTGGGCATGAGTTTGCCTTGAGTAGAGGTTGATTGGTGGCCTCCACATTCCTTAGGACTAGTTCGCTTGAATTGAATGTTCGGTTTCTGACCCTTTGGTTGCAATACTGAGCCATGTATTGCTGACATGCAGTCATCCAAGCAAATGCAGATTCCCACAGTTCTAGGAGCAAATCTAGTTGTTCTCATAAGGTGGGCTCATTTTGTGTCGTATTGTATTGATCCACCTAAAGTGAGTAAATTTTAATTTCCACAGATATGATAGTTTTGTATCCATATATCAAACTGAATGGTGTTCCACCCGTTTGCCTTTCGAGATGTAGTACATATGACCAAAGGATACTGTAAAGTTCTTCTACCCATCACCCTTTAGCTTTATCCAGTGTTGTCTTTAGCCTTCGTAAGTTCATTCTATTCGTTATCTCAATGAGTCTGATGGTTTGTGTATGGGTGATCGATGAAAACCGGTGGTGAATTTCTAATTTGCTGCAAAACTCTTGGAGCTCTTATTGTCAAGCTACTTCTTATTGTCAGTGTTGAGAACGTGGGGTATGCCGATTATGGTGATGATGTGAATGCATGCGAACGATTGATTTTTAACTGCTGTTATTTGGGCTAGTGGTTCAACTTTTACCAATTTGGTAGAATAGTTGATAGCCACTATGAGGAACTTTCACTGAATGGTAGCTGGTGGGAATGGTTCGAGAATGTCCATTCCCCACTAAGCGAACAGCCAGGGACTTGCTTTGGGATAAGCTTAGTGAAGGGTAGTCGTGGTACCAAAGAGAAACGTTGACACTTATCACACCTCTTAACGTAGTTGTCTGAGTTAGTCTTCATGGTCAACCACTAGTATTCTTGATATAGGGCCTTATGAACTAGATTCTAAGCCCCCAAATGTTTGCCGCATGTCCCTTCATGGATCTCTCGGAGGGCATAGTCTACTTTCTTAGGAGTTAGACACCTCAGATACAAGTGACTGAAGTATTTTCGGTATAAACTCTCATCGATGATTGCGTAATGAGCGGCGTTTCGTTTCAACTTTGCTACCTCTAATGGCGAATCTAGTAGATGATCGTGCTTTAGATAGGCTTCTATAGGATCCTTCCAGTTGGGAGACTAGTCTACCGCAAGAATTCTTTCAGATTCATCGATGATGGAATGTGGTAGACTCTTGATATAGACAGTTCGGCTAGAGACGACTAAGTTCAAACCGACCAACTTAGAGAGTGTATCCACTAGTGCATTCTCTAACTGAGAGCTTTGTTGTATATCCACTTTGTCTAACTTGCTTATCATTTCACATAGTTTGCTTAAATAGTTCATCATGACTTGGTCCTTGGTTTTATAGATCCCGTTGATTTGCTTGATAACTAACTAGCTATTAATGACACTCGAATGCTTCAAGTTCCCAAGGATGTTGCGATTCAAAGTTGTGTTAGCAAAGTTTTATACTCCACTTGATTATTTGTGACCTTAAAGTCAAAGCGAAGGGCATACTCTACCTTGAAATCATCTGGACCCATCAGTGTGAGCCCAACACCACTCTTTGAGGAGTTCGACAACCTATCAACACGTAACATCAAATCTAATAGTTACCACTCTTTATTCTTGCCCATAGCCTCATGTTCGGCTGGAACCAGAAGCGTGCATTTGATAATGAAATCTGCTAGGATTTGGCATTTGATTACCAGTCTCGGCTAGTATTGAATGTCGAATTCACCCAATTCCACACTTCATTTGATGATATGGATAGAGGTATTTTTTTTGGTTTCAGTGGCTGATTGGTGAGCACCACGATAGTATGGGCCGAAAGTATGACCGAAAGTGTCTAGCCGAGATGACTAGGGCATAAGCTATCTTTTCAATTGACCAATAGTCAACCTTAGATTTTTTAAGTATTTGACTGATATAGCAAACTGGTTTCTATACGGTTGGCTCCTATCTTACAAGAATAGAGCAAAGTGCCCAGTTAGAGTTAGAGAGCTATAGGTACAATTTCTCACTAGGGACAGAATAAGAGAGCAATGAGGGCGACATGAGGTATTCCTTAAGCTACTCGGAAGCCGTTTGACACTCAAGCGACCATGCAAACTTCTAAGATCTCTTCAGAGTATCAAAAATGGGTTTGTATTTTTCCCCTATCTTCGACATGAATCGTGTTAGGGCTAATACTCTATTAGTGATGCATTGTAGCTCCTTCAATGTCTATGGTGGTGACATGTCCAATATAGCTTTTATCTTTTTAGGATTGCCTCAATTCCTCAATTAGTGATCATAAAATCTAAGAACTTATCGGATGCAATTCCAAAGGTGCACTTTGCCAAATTTTGTCGCATGTAGTAGTGCTCTAGTATGTGAAAAGTCCCTTTGAGTTCAGCAACATGGGCTTCTAAACTGGTGCTCTTGATGAGCATTTCGTCAACAAATGCTTCCACATTCCTATCGAGCTGGTCCTTGAAGATCTTATTGACCAATTATTGAAAAGTTGCTCTAGCATTCTTTAAGCCGAATGGCATGACACGATAGCAGTATATGCTGAACTTTATGATGAAACTCATCTTTTCCTTGTCTTTTAGTGCCATTCGTATATGATTATAACCAAAATAGGTATCAATGAAACTCAGAAATTAGTGACTCGAAGAGTTGTCTACCAGCTTGTTAATGTTAGGAAGTGAGTAATTGTCTTTTGGACACTCCTTGTTGAGATCGGATAAATTTATAAACATTATCCATTTACCATTAGCCGTTTTCATCAGTACTATGTTAGCTAGCCATTTAGGGTATTTAACTTCACGAATAAACCCGACCATTAACAGCTTTTGAACTTCTTCTTGTATGGCTTGTTGGCGTTCTAGGGCAACCCCCTTCTTTCGTTTGACCGGCTTGTACCTGGTGTCGATGGTTAGCTTGTGAACAATAATTGAAGGATGAACACCTGACATGTCTATAGGAGAACAAACGAAGACTTTCAAATGTCAGCACAGGCAATCGATAATTGATTCTCGCATATGTGTTAGCGAATTAGCCCTCGAATAGTCTAGCTAGGGTCGTCAGTTAATGGAATCTCAATTACTTCTTCCACCGGTTTAGGGTTGGTTATCGATTCGACTCGTCCCTGAACTCTAGGATGTCAATTGGAAAGTTTTCTGGTTCACCTTCGACTTTGTAGTTGCTACGGAGAGTAGTGACACTCTATGATATTCTAAACTTGATTTAAATATGCTTAGTACTGGCCAGTGTCTCCAGTTCATCTAGACAAAGCGATTGAGGATAACATTGTAAGGTGAAAATAACTTCACCATGTGGAAGACAACTTTAATGGCTACATGATTAGGGGGAGTTCCTAAGGTTACAGTGAGAGGAATGACACCTTCTGGATAGATGTACTCATCAGAGAGTCCCTTGAGTGACCCATTAGGAGGCTGAGATGAGACAAGTTAAAGCCCATTTACTAGAAGACGTCCAAAGTGAGGAGATCACAATATGTTCCTTGATCAATGAGGACTCTCTTAACAACATAAGATTCCACTTTGATAGTGATGACCAATGGGTCATTACAATCAAGATTGACTCTGATTAGATCGTCATCGTCAAAACCAATGATTGGCCTTTTTCTCTTGACAGTTGACATCTTTGAAGTAGCAATAAAAGGCAAATGGTATGCTTGTTTAGAAAGTCAGTCTGTTTCCTTATAGATAGCGTCAATCTGTTGGAGATAGATTTTGGCTTCATCGATTTTGGCTCCTTTGACTCGTTATATTGCTCTAAAAGGTGAATAAAAACTTACAAAAGATCACCAGAAGGTGTTCCAGCAAGGGAGACTCTGATACTCAAGTAAAAAAAAACGGTTTTCAATAAAAATGAAACAAACTGAACAATAAAGAGATAGGGTTGAGAATAAGAGCCTTGTGGTTTGTATATCAAGCTAGAGGTATGTAAAGAGCGTACTTGGAATTCGATGTGCAGAATGCTTTTATAGGTTGGCAGTCTATGAGTCGTGCATACTAGGGGCATTGCAACTTTAGTTTCCTTAGGAGGCTACCCTGAAATCTTAGGGACTCCATAGTCAAATATTTTCAAAAGATTTAGAATTCTTATCATTTGGGAAGTCTATTATGCCAGGGAAATTCATTCTTTATCGATTAATTTTCAAAGATTTCATTCCTTATCTAGAAGATATATTTCATGATTGAATATGGAACAAAAATTGATACAAATCTTAGTTAAATATTACCTTTAGCCAATGGAAATATATGACTAGTTCCTTAGTAAGGCTTTTCGGTCATCAACTAAAAAGGAAGGGCATTGCTTTGAGTTCATCGAATACCTCTAAGGGCCATGAACTGATTGGATTATCACCGATAGGGGTTAATCGAGGAATTAGTCCTGCTTCGGTCCTTCGGGGAGAGGAGTTTCTTGATGTTGTCATGCCAAAGTGTGAGAGGTTCTACAGTTCATGGGCCCTCAAAACTTTGAGCGTTGTCTTAATGCGCCTTTGTATTACATCCCATCATGTTATCTTATTAATGTTATGATGACTATATAATACTTGTCATTCACGAGCTATATTTCGCGCATCAAAATAATATCCTATTATATGGTTTTTGTTTTTTCCATTTCAAGATTTTTGCTCAGTCACATGGTTTGGTTGACTCTTCTCCCTTTTCTTTCACAATTGCACGTGCGGACTGTGTGAGTATAGGGTAAAGGCTTAGAACTACGGGACATTAGCTTCACTCTCTTTTACAATTGTATTGTTATGAAGTCAAGTTATGGATTGTCCATGTTCAAGTTGTCTTCGTATGGTTGAACTTTAAGACCTCTCACCATGGGCCCAATGTGGGCCTATGGATCCATGCGGGATAGGTGTGTGCTTTATGGATGATGAGAATTAATTAGTATAATAATTATAGTCTATTTAGATTGATTTTTGAATGAATATTATACTAATTGTTGTATTTTACGATGACTGATATGCTAAGAGTGATGAAGGAGACATTTGAAGAAAAAGGAAGGAAAATGAGTTAATTTGGAGTAATTATGCAAAGAATAAAAAAATTGGATAGCAATACTCTTTCGTTAGCACGTGAGCATGTGAAACTTAAGAGATAATACAAAATTTATTAAAAAAATCACTATAGAAAATTTTTTATTTAGTTGTATTAAAATTCAAGGAAAAGTGAGAATAAATTTGAAAGAATGAAAAATTTATAAATATATTGATTTGTTTATAAATATTTGAGAATAAAAATTTTAAAAATTTTAACTTTTGTAATCTTTTATTTAATAGTTACCAAAATCTAAGAGAATATTTTCTTTAAAAATTAGATTAATTTACCTCTATATATAAAAGAGAGTAGCCGTCAAGGAAAGAAAGAGAGGGGAGAGGAGCCACCCACGGCCCCTGTAGCTTGTCCAGCACATTCTCTTATTATTATTATTATTATTATTATTGTTATTATTATTATTATTTCCAGTAGGAGGCGGTAGCAAGCATGGACGTGTCCCTATAGGTCCAACACATTGTTTTCCAACAGCTATGTTATTTTTTGTTTACATCATATATTAATTCCAGCAATATTTTTTAGAGAGTATTTCTTTTCACATGTTTTCCTTCTAATTTAATTTTCTAATCAAAAGTTTATTGAAATCTTGATTTTTCATGATTATGAGATTTTATTAGATATATTAATTCAATATATAATAGGTATTTATCTAATTCCTATAATTCATGGGTCATGATTTTTTAAGGTTTGTTAAATAGTGACCATTATTTAATAATTTTAGAATAATCTATAACTAATTAAAATGATAAATCCATAATTTTTTGTTTGTTTTAATGTAGTGGTGAATAACATCTATGTTTTGGAATTGAATAATCTAATTTAAATGAATCCGTTGTATATTTGTTAATTAAAATTAGGACTCTCTAGATCTTGATGCTATTGAAACCTTAAATTCTAAGAGATTCTCTAAAGTTTACTTTGGATTAAGAAAATAATTAAAGAGTTTCTCTTAATTATTGACGAACTAAGAAGAGATCGATCATTAGACGTTTGTCAATAACTATAACCAATTTATTTATTGGTGTTAAAATATTTAAATAGATCAATGATCAATCATATCAAATCGAGGTAGATATAATTCCTTTGGTTAGAAAATCAATTGCCCATTAATTTTTATTCTTTTGATTTTGAGTTATTTACTTTGGTTATTACTTTATTTTTAGTAAATTTATTAGTTTAGTTAATTTTCAAAACTCTTATATTTTATTATGTTTATTTTCATTTCCTTAAAAGAGATAAATCTATTATTCCCTGAGTAAATGACCATACTAACTCTATACTAGTATTTAATGAAGTATATTAATTTATTTTTGATTATTTGATGATACACCAAATTTTGGCACCGTTATCAGGAAATTGTGTTAAGTGATTTATTTCTTTTAAGTTTTGTTTTCTCCCTGTTTTTGTGACTAATCCTTGTAGTGAACTTCTTGAAATTCATCAATGATATAGAAGAAAAGGACTTTAAATACTAGGACATGACTGTCCAAAGGACTTTAAAGGAATTATTAACCTTTGATGTTAATGAACACTTTTTTTTTTTTTGTATTGATTTTCCTAATATTGAGGTTTCTTTTGAAATAAATTATGGATTGATATGTTTATTGCCTACTTTTCGTGATCTCGCTGGAGAAGATCCTTACAAACATTTAAACGAGTTCCATTTTGTGTGTTCGATAATGAGGTCACAAAGGGTAACCAAAAAACAACTTAAATTAAGAGTTTTTCCTTTTTCTTTAACCGATAAAGCTAAGGATTGGCTTTACTGTTTGCTTTCTGGTTCTATTACTACTTGGAATGACGTGACAAATTTGTTTTTAGAAAAAGTTTTCCTAATATCTCGTGTAGCTATGATTAGAAAGGAAATTTGTGATATAAGGCAATACAATGGAGAGACTATATATAAATATTGGGAGAGATTCAAACAACTATGTGCAAGCTATCCCCAACATCAAATTCCCAAATAGTTGATCTAATATTTTTATGAAGGTCTATCACCAATGGAGAGGAACATGATCAATGCTGGAAGCGGAGGTATGTTGGTGAACAAGACACTAGAAGAAGCATGAAATCTGATCTCAAGCATGACAGTCAATATCCAACAATTTGGAATAAGACAAGAGGTTCCAAAGAAGGTCAATGAGATAAGTGATTTTTCTCTTAGTCAAGAATTGAGAGAACTAACCTCTTTTATGCATAATTTTGTTATAGGGACGACACAATACGTCAAGACATGTGGAATTTGTTCCAATTTTGATTACCCTATTGATATGTGCTCCATTCTTCAAGATGATCCATATTCAAACATCTACAACCTAGGGTGGAGGTGGCAATAGAAAATGTGGAGTTGATGGTTTCCTTTGCGCTTTGAAGCTGGAGATATCAAATGCAAAAGGGCCGCAAAATGAGTTCATCTTGGGTTTGGGGATTGCGAACCAAAAAAGAATTGAGGGCTATGTCTGCGATCGGTTACGACTGATAAAGATTTGGCTCTAGGGTCTCTGGCCTTTGGAAAAGTCAATGAAGATGGTCGCAAATGCGAGGAAGACGAAGAAGATGAGCTTTTACCACTGTTCGAAGAGTAACAAATTTGAGAGGGTTTCACCTTAGAGGATGAGGGTGCAGTTGAAGGTCAAATAGGGTTCCCGCGATTGCGAAGTCCATATTGATGGTGAGCGAAGGTTCATCAATGGTGGACCTGGCTTGAGGATGTACGAAGGAAGAGGAAACCTAAGTAAAACAAGATTTCAAACAATTAGAAACACTCAAGTAAATGCATCATTTCTCTCTTTTCTCTCTTTTTTTTTTTTTATATATATGTATGATTGTTGGTAGAAAGGGACCCTGTTTAGGGCATGGGCACACCCTAAACATGATTTATTTTTGTTTAAATTCACACTAGGCAGAGATGAAGTCAAATTATGTCGCTTATGAAAAATGGTTGAATTAGGCAAAAATGAAGGCTTGTTAAGAAGTGGGTATGCCTTAACAGTAGAGCACTTTTGTCAATTTTTTTTTTTAAAACTCAAACTTACACTAAATAGCATAAATAAAGAAAATAAATTATAAAAGAAAATTTTGAGTTGCCTCCAAATAAGCGTCTTTGTTTAGTGTCTTTAGCTCAACATTTAAACTTCAACTTGCATATCATAAACATTACAGTTGAGTTGAAGTGAAGGACTTTTTAGTCTACTAGGGATTGCTTTTGGTGTGAAAGTTTGTCATCAAGAAACTTGTCTCACTGTGCAACCTTATCTATCAAGTTTTTCTTAAATACAAAACTAAATTCATCTTACACAGAATTATCAAGTATAGTGAAGTACACCATGCAATCATAAAAAATAGACTTAAAATCATTTGGATATTTCATGGTATCAAAAGTATTAAAAGTAGTAACTTTACCATCAAACTCAAAAGTTAAAGTACCGAAATTCCCATCAATTTTTGTTTTGGCTATTTTCATGACTGGTTTAACACTTGCTTTATTGCTTCCAAGAGTATAATCTTGATCTCTACACTTTGGAAAATTTCCAAGATCTCTTTTTCTTCATCCTCTTCTTTTGATTGTCAATCTTCTAAGAAATGTGGTGGAATTACTATTTTATGCCGAGAAGTATTAGGTTTTTGATTTACCTTATTGAGTGAATCATTCACTTATGATGATTTCTCTTTTCGCTTAACTTCCCTATGTTCATCGACTTTTGATGAAAGCACCATAGCACTTGCATTCTCCTTAGGAATGATCTCCACTTGAGAGAATGGTTTGCCATGATTTTTCTCCAATCGACTCACAGTTGCCACCAATTGTGACATCTGATTCTCTAAATTCTGGATGTTGGACCTTGTTTCTTGTTGAAATCGTTGGGTTTCCTATTGAAATAACTAAGTGTTTTTAGCTAAACTTTTAATAATTTCTTCTAGAGATGTACCATGATTCAAAGAGGGTTATTGAGACTGAAATTGTGGTTGGTTTTGTGGTTGTTGTTACAATCCTTGTTATTGATTCTCATAGCTAAAGTTGGGTGATCCTTCCATCATTGGTCATAAGTGTTTGAATAGGGATCATACTTTCGTTGTGGTTATCCCAGAAATCCCCCTACTGAATTGATTTGCTTACTAGAATCTTCTTGAATAGGGATCCTACTCATGGGCTTAGGCTTGCCCACACCCTAACTTTTTCTTCAAAACTTATTGGATTCTTCATTCACCACTCCACCTAGGGAAGTCTTGTTCTTACTTTATCTTTTTATTTTTTTATTTTTGCTTTTATTTAAGATGGATGTTATTTATTTATTTTTTTCTCTCTCTCTCACTCACTTAACATACATTGGGAACAATGTCTGATTTAGGAGTGAGGAGAAACTTTGCTTCATTTTACTTAATTAAAAAAAAACAAAAAAAAAAGAGAAAAATAAAAAAATTTGAATCTTCTAGATTGATATGTGTTATTTGATTGGCCAGAAATCTATAAAAAAAAAAAGCTCGTATCAATGATTTTTGTACTTGTAATGGCTATTCATATCTTTGATAGTTTCATTTGAATGACATACATATTAAGATTTGACACAATCCCCATTTAAATATGAGGTTTTGAGCCTAAAGCGAACAATTTTCGTTATGCTTGGAATTACTTTTCTTGTTGAGTAATTATCATACTTAGGTTGATCATTCTAGAATTTACTCTGTTATGCATTTCGAGATCATATATACGGCTTCATGCATTGAAGTGATAAAGACAATTAGGGTTTACCACTCTTTGGTTTTCGTAAAAAAATCCCTACCCTGATTTATAATCCTCTTAGTGAATCAAGTTGAGTTTGAGACTTTTCTTCTTTCATAACCCTTTAATACAACACCAAACCCTTATTTTTAGCTTATGTTTCAACCCTTATACCAAAGGTATATGTAGTTAGTTGCATGATTTTAATATATTTTTGTCTCATAAGATATGTGCTGATTAGAATTTTGATTTTGATATTTTCATTACTATGAAAGATGAATGGAATTGGTGACTCTGAAATGAAGGAAAAAGTTTGAGTTTTATTTTTGTGTTGAGACATTCTTCAAGAAAAAGAAAGACAGTAGAAAAAAAAAAAGAAAAAAGGGAAGAAAGAAATAAAAGAAATGTACTACATCTCTAAGAATTTCATTTTAGTCATGAATTGTAGTGAAAAGTTTTAACATTTTTATATGCATTTGACTGTTGGCTAGTTGTGCATGTGTAGACAACAAAGACATTTATCTTTTGTGCTATTTGTATGGGGTGAAGATGTTCATTACAGAGAATTTATGTAATTAATTACTTATTTTCTCTGGTACATTTTAACCTTTAAATATCCATTATATCCTACTTTTAACCCTAACTCCATTATAACCAAATAGAAAGATCTTTTGATCGATGCATGAAATTCAAATGTTTGAGTAGTGGAGATTTGATATATTTGCAAACATATGGTAATGTCAGTTAATTGTGTTGATTTGAATGATATATTTGTTCTATACCCCATTTTGAGTAAATTTGAGTGGACCTTTGGAAAATAATATTGAATCTTGCAATTATGATTTCATAAAAAACTGTTGGAATTTATAATGGTTGTTCTAATATGAAATACTATGAAATACTTGTTGTTTTAATTATTTTTCAATTTGACTTTTATGACATATGTTGGATTAATAGTTCAAAAGAAAAATAAGCTGGTTCAATAGTTTTAGTTTTATTTGAGTTATGAATGCTTAAGGACAAACATTATTTAGGTGTGAGAGAATTTGATGTGAATTAATTGGTGTAATAATTATAGTCTATTTGGCTTGATTTTTGATTGAGTATTATACTAATTGTTGTGTTTTATGATAATTAATATGTTAAGAGTGATGTAAAAGACTTACGAAGAAAAAGGAAGAAAACTGAGTCAATTTGGAGCAGTTACATAGAGAATGGAAAAATTGGATAGTAACACTTTTTCGTTAACACGTGGGCATTTGGAATTTAGGAGATAATGTAATATTTATTGAAGAATCACTATATAAAATTTCATATTTGGTTGCATGAAAATTCAAGGAAAAGTGAGGACAATTTTGAAAGAATAGAAATTTGTAAATATATTGATTTGTTTCTAAATATTTGGAAATAAAATTTTTAAAATTTTTTATTTTTTAAATTTTTTATTTAATAGTTATTATGGGAATTTTTTTTAAAAAAATTAGATTAACTTACCTATATATATATTTATATATATTTATGCTTATAAGGGAGCAGCCGTCAAGGAAATAAAAGGGAGGGGGAGGAAGGCTGCCCCAAGGGCAGCAGCCACCCACGTCTCCTGTAGCCTGTCCAGCACATTCCTTTTTTTTTTTTTTTTTTTTTTTTTTTTTTAATTATTATTTCCAGTAGTAGGCAGCAGCAAGCATGGTCACGACCCTGTAACTCCAGCACATTGTTTTCCAGCAACTTTGTTACTTTTGTCTGCATCATATATTAATTCCAACAGTATTTTTTAGTGAATATTTCTTTTTCCATTTTTTCTTCTAATTTAATTTTTTAGCCTAGAGTTTATTGAAATCTTGATTTTTTATAATTGTAAGATTTTATTAGGCATAATAATTCAATATACTATAAATATTTATTTAATTTCTACATTTCTTGGATCATAATTATTTAGAGTTTATTAAATAGTGATCAATATTTAATAATTATAAAATAATTTATAATCAATTAAAACGACAAATCTATAATTATTTTTTTTTATTTTAACATAATAGAGAATGACATTTATATCATGGAATTAAATAATTTAATTTAAATTAACCTGTTGTATATTTGTTAATTAGAATTGAGTCTTTCTAAATTTTAATATTGTCGAAAGTTTAAATCCTAAGAGTTTCTCTAGAGTTTACCTTCGATTTGAAAAATAATTAAAGAGTTTCTCTTAATTATTGATGAAATAAGAAGAGATTAGTCGTTAGATATTTGTCAATAATTATAAGCAATTTATTTATAGGTGCTGAAATGTTTAAATAGATCGATGATCAATCCCATGAAATTAAGGTAGATATAATTCCTTTGGCTAGAAAATCAATTGTCCATTAATTTTTATTCTTTTGATTTTGAGTTATTTACTTTTCTTTTTCTTTTTTGGTAAATTTATTAGTTTAATTAATTTGCAAAACCTTCCATATTTTGTTATTTTTATTTTAATTTCCTTTAAAGAGATAAATCTATTTTTTTCTAAGAAGATGACGTTACTCGCTTTGTATTAAAGTTTAGTGAAATAGATTAATTTAGTTTTGATCATTGGTATCTTTTAGTCTAGCCAAAATGTATCTGCATGCCTCGGAGATGGTCTGTGGATATCATTTGGGTATGTTTTTAAGGGATCTAACTTCTTGTTTGAAAACCACGCGTACTATGCATCAAATCTCTATCTCCTTTTTCTTACCTATTGTATATCGTAAAATAATATTATATTTGATATTTGGGTTTTGTGGAGCTAACCCTTTTCTCAATAAAACTTTAACCCTAATTTAATTTAATAAAAATATAAAGTTTTACTTTCACTCAAATTTTTCTCTTGATTTTTTTTCCCCTGCCCTTTGGTTTTCTTTATTTTTTTGTCCAAAAATTTAAAAAGGCTAATAAAGAATCAATTATTAGATAAAAGATAATCCATTCTTTTTTGAAGAAAAATGTTACCGACAATTCAAATTATAACATAATAGCAAAATAGTCATAATTTTTCTTCTATTCAAGAGCAATATTCTCAAAAGCGTTCAAGAGTTGCTGCAAAACAAATATATTATGTTTTTTTTTAAAAAAATTTAAAAAATAAAAAAATAAACGTTAAGAGAATTTATCTTTTAATAAATTTGATAATTTAAACCAGATCAGTTAAAATTAATAAATTAATTAGTGAATATCCATTGATTTAAGAAAAAAAGCATAAAAAAAAAGTCTTTAACCAAATAATGATACTTGTCATTCAAGACAAGGGGAAATCACATGCTTTGCAAACTTTTACCGTTAAGTTGTCTTCACTCAATGATAAACTACCCAATTCATCATCAAATCCAGCTCTAATTAACAAATTATCACCTCTGTTTTAACAAAATCTTGTCTTCCGGATGATTTTTTTTTTTCAATTTCTACTCTTTTTTTTTTTTTTTTAACATTTACTATTGCAATAAAGAGGATTTTATCTTCCAGGTTTATCTTCCAATTCTAATTCCCCTAAACGGACCAGGCTTAGAGTCCTTCACTTCAGGACAAATGACTAACTCTGATGAATGCGCTCTAAAGATGAATGTGGAGCTCCATAATGGCATCCTCACATAAACCTCCCGGCCATTGTGCTATCTTTTCAATACCATCAGGCATCACCCCGCCCTCTCTGACTCTGCTGCCATCCTCACCCATCTTCTCTCTCTCTCTCTCTCTCTCATTCTCTAAATCAACAAATCCCAATAACATTCCTTCAAAATATATTCCATAAGCTCTCGGACAAAAGAGTATTTTTATCAAGAATTATATACAAATTTTTTTCATAGTAATATTTTTTTAAAGTTGTGATGGGAATATTAGTTATATTTTCTTAAATATGCATAAACTTATTAAATATATTTATTTTTTAAAAAATAATTTTTATCCGTTAAGCTGAAAAGTAAAAAACAAAAATAACTCATCCCATATTAAATATATTTATTTTCAATTTTTAATGAATTATTTTTTATTAACTTAATTATAATTTTTATTTTTTATATTATTTGTCATATGATTAATAATTGTATGATTTTTGTTATAAAATATGATTATTTTATTATTTTTAAAAAATAATTAATATTTATTTAAAAATTTTTATAATTTTTATATTTACGTATTTGCTTACATGATATCATTTTTTCGTAACATTTTATATCTACTTTTGCATTTTTATTTCTGTTTGCATGCAACCTAGGCCGTGACCCCGCCCTTTTTTATTATTAGTTAGCATGTCAAATTAATATTCACTACCAGAAAATGGGCTTTTAGCGATGGAACAACTGACGGAAAAAAAATCCGTTGCTATTAGAGATGGATTTGCGATAAATTAGCGACGAAAAAATCAGCGACGGATTTAGCGACTGAAAAATTAATGATGGATTTTTCCGTCACTAAAATTAGCGACGGATCGCTAAAACTTTTCCGGACAAATTGAAACGGATTTTGCGATGGAAAATTTCCGTCTCTAATTTGTCCATCCCTAAAACTCAAATTCTTTTTTTGTTTTTATTAAATATAATTTTTTTTTGTTTTTATTAAATATAATTTTTTGTTTTTATTAAATATAATTTTGTGTTTTTATTAAATATAATTTTATATATTTATTAAATATAATTTTGTATTTTTATTAAATATAATTTTTATTTTTATTAAATATAATTTTTATTTTTTTGTTAAATATAATTTTTTGTTTTTATTAAATATAATTTTGTATTTTTATTAAATATAATTTTATGTTTTTATTAAATATAAATTTTATTTTTATTAAATATAATTTTTTGTTTTTATTAAATATAATTTTGTATTTTTATTAAATATAATTTTTATTTTTATTAAATATAATTTTGTATTTTTATTAGATATAATTTTTTGGTTTTTAAATATAATTTTATGTTTTTATTAAATAAAATTTTATATTTTTATTAAATAAGGGTATTGTATTTTTAATATTGAGAGTGACAAATAAAGTATAGAAGTAGAAAAAAATAAAATAATAATACAAATGTAATGGTGACATGGTGGTTAAGTCTCTCAAGTTTTCTCTCTCACACCCGGATTTGAACCCAGGTGGGAGCACATTTTCAGCACATTTAGGAGCGGGCGAGCAGACGGGTGGGTCGGGGTCCGAACGGGGCACAAGCGGGTCGGGTGGGCGGTTTCAGGCATTGGAGTTTGCTCTTTCTCACTTTAACGACGGATTAGCGATGAAAAATTTCCGTCGCTAATCTGTCGATAATCTGAAAAGCTTAAAACAAAATTAGCGACGAATTTAGTGAAAAAATTATTCGTTGCTAAAAAATCTATTGATAATCCGTCGCTAATTACCGATGGACTAGCGATGGAATCTTTCCGTCGTTGATCCTTCGCGAAAATTAGCGAGGTGATTTTCAGTGACGAAAAAATTCGTCGCTGATTTTTTGTCGCTGATACTTTCAGCGATAGAAATTTGGGTGTCAGCGATGGATTTTTTGCTGATACCAATTTTTCTTGTAGTGATTTTATTGGCACCCATCCTTACTTAGCTTGGCCCTTGATTGATTGATTAATTAATTAATTAATTAAAGTCTTAGACTTTATTCCTTTCTTCTTGTTTTTTTTTTTTTTGGTTGAAATGTGAGAGTGAAGAGAATCAAATAACAAAGGACATAAAAATTGAGAAGAATCTTGCTCCTAAACCATGGGAGTTGGGACCTGACAAGGAATCAACTGCCTTGACAACATCATCAGCAACCTCATTCACAAATCTCTTCATAACACGAAACCCAAGTCATCAAGTTTAGACTTGAGAAAAATAACAGTATTGATAATAACCACCTAAACTAGAACAAACATCAGCATTACTAGAGATGGTTTTTGCATCAAACTCCACCACAATCTTTGATAATTAATTATAGTCTCTGAAATGTGAGAGTGAGTAGAATCATCAACTAACAAAGGGCATAAAAATTGAGAAGAATCATACTCCTAAAACTTGGGACTTCACAAAGAATCTACTACCTTGACAACGCGATCAACAACCTCATTCACAAATCTCTTCACAACACAAAACCAGTTATCAAGTTAACTAGAACAAAAATCAGCATTAATAGAGATAGTTTTTGCATCCAACTCCACCACAATCTTCGATTATTGCCTTCTCTTCATCCAGCTGAACATTTCCGTCTTGCTGAGTGAGTCAGTAATGCCTGGCACAATAGAGGAAGAATCTGCCAACTTCTTACCATCCTCATTTTAGACCAGCCCACGCTCATCCTTCTACTTCCGGTGAAGACAGCAGCATCGATATTGGTCTTGTGATAACCCAACAAAGGCTTTTGCCATCACACCTGCCTATTTTCATTCTGACTTGTACCTTGATCCTCTCTAGTGATTTTCCATTGTGCATTCCTCCATTAGGCAAGAAAATCACCTGCTAAATTTAGAATATCAGAAACTGACTGGATTTCTGCTGCCAAACTACACTTTCCGGTTCTTCCACAAAACCCAGTATGCCGTTAGCCACATTCTCACAACATCTGGCTGGCATTTAGGAAAAATAAGTTCCAACAATTCCAAGAAAGAGCCAACAATACCCTTAATCAAACCTGTAGGAGATAAAAGTCGACACTTTCTAGCAACAACACAATCATCCAGAACTTGTAAAATGGATTCCACTTTTAAATCGCAATCTTGGCAATGCAAATCAACATCCACATTCCTCCAATGCAGCTGGGATTTACAAGGAAGACAACCAGTTGCCGCTCGCCAAATGAAATTACTGACCTTTGTAGGCACAGAGAGGAACCAAATAGGATGCCAAATTTGACCTGGACTCATTCTGATTTCCCCTGCATCCGTGGAATTAGCTTATGACCAAACTTCACCATATAGCATCCCCTCCATTCCAAGGTCCAAAATAACTTGTCACTGAATTTCCATATACTTAGGAAGCTGATCAATTAATAAAGTATACCTCAAATTAAAGAGTTCTACAATTATGCCCCTGTTTGGAATACGACCACCATCCAATATTAACTGAATAACAGTCCAAGATTCATAACCATCTTTAACATTAGAGGTGGGAAACAGATTCGCTATATCAGGTAGTCATGGTGCTTTCCAAATGGAAATAGAATTCCTTTCCCCCACTCACAATCATATCTGTTGTGTTAACAAAGGCCAAGCTGCCAATAGATTCCTCCATGCATAGATAGGATTGTGACCCAAATTAGCTTCAAGAAAAGAGCTTACGGGGTAGAAAGTGTTTGGAAGATCTTGTACAGAAGAAAATTTTGTTGGATCATTGATCAAACGTTGGGATTATATATTAAAAATAATTATGTATAGCATACTGTTATTTAAATTAACTCCGTATGAAAGTGATATGTTAAATTTGAAAATTTGAAAATTTGAGTTTAATGTATCTAATAGAATAAATAAATAACTAAAATGTAGATATCAAAGTACATTTATTAATTATGATGGGTTAAACAAAGAATATCAAATGGTGATTTAAGAATAGATGGAAAGTTACTTGAGTTATAAAACTCGTTATGGTCCGTGGGTCAACCCATCACTTTAATCTTCTAATACTCCCATGGATTTTGTGAGGATATATTTGATCTGAAAGATTGAACTCAAGATTCTGCCTAGATCTGAATCTCATTCAATTCATTTTTGGCTATGGATTCAAGTAATTTTCTATCTGATCTAAGTTTTTTAATTTCAGTGATTAACTTTAAATTTTGATGATTTAATATTATATCCGACATAATTTTGCATCAATTTATTTTTCAAAATAAATGGTATTAGAGTTACTTGTACTTGAGTAATTGGAATTTTTCTGTATATTTTAAGATTTTACTAAGTATATAATTTTGGTACTATATGAATTTTTTAAGAATATGCATGAAAATTTTTATGAATATTTCAGTTTTTAGAAAAATATCAAGAATTTTGAGTGTGAATTTCAAAAAAAAAAAAAAAAGTAAGTTTTCATCAAACTCGATATTTAGTTTTCATCAAAGTTAAATTTTAGATTTTAACAAATTTGATATCGGATGTTTAAATTAAAAAAAGGAAATATAAATCTCATCTTGAGATCCTCAATGACCGGGTCTTTTATAAAAAAGTTGACTTCTTTCTCTTTCGAAAACAATCTTTAAGATATTTTCTTATGGCAAACAGTTTTTTTTTGAAAACTTTCACTTTTAAAAGAATTTTTCGGAGTATGGTTTCTTTTAAGAAAATTTTAGATTTTGGAAAACAAAAAAAAAAAAAAAAGAGGAAAACTTCTAAATTTTAATTTCCCCTTCTTAAAATTTGACTTGTTAATTTTAGGGAAAAAAATTGCAATTATGAAACTTTCAGATTTTTTTAATAAACAAAAAAAAAAGGAACTTTCATATTTCAATTTCAATTTCAATTTCCTTTTTTTTGGGTTGACTCTCCAAAAGAAATTCCAATTAAGAAATTTTTAGCTTTTGGGTAAACAAAAAAAATGAGACTTCTAAATTTAATTTCCTATTTTTTAAGGTTGACTTCCTAAAAGGAATTGCAATCAAAAAATTTTCAAATTTTGTAAATAAAAAAAATTTCGGATTTCAATTTATTTATTTATTTATTTTTTTTTTTTTAAGTTTGACTTACAAATTTTAAAAGGAAACTTTCCAACAAAATAAAATATGATTTTTGGATTCCCTCATTTTTTTTTAATTACAAATTCACATGGCAAAAGATTGAAGTTTTTCTAAGAAAAAAGCTTTTATGAACCATTTTAGGCCTAAATAGACCCAATGGATGGGTCCAAAAGTTTTAAAACTCACTGGACTTAATTAAATCCATTTTTCATCCTTATCACTCTTCATTATTCTTTTTTGGTGTTCAAAGCTAGCTATTCCTTTACTATATGATGTCATAGCATGTTTTAAAAAGTTCTGTCAATAATATGGAGATAAATTTAATGCTGGCTAGTTCTTAAATAGTTTTAAATGAACTTACCACCTATATGAGAATTTCTTAGTACTGCCTACTAAAGAGAAGAAATGGTTTTAGATTAGTTGTCGACAAAAGGTAAAAATTTTGGTTTTATACCGACAACGAAAGTTCAGTGACAAAAAAGAAAGATGAAGAGGCAGATTTCATAATTTGGTCTTTTATAGGCCCAAATTTAATGATGTAAAGATTGGGTTTTAGATAACCCAATTTTTAAGAAATTGAGTCCATTAGAGTAAAATCAAAATTTTTTTCAATTACGAATATGATTCAAATAGGAATATGGTTTTGCATATGTCTCGAAATGAATTATTTGAAGTAAAATATTGCCAAAGTGACCTCTAATAGGGATAAAATGAGTGTGATATTGATGATTTGTTTTGCATTATTTTTGAGTAAATATTACACTTTGGTCAACAAGTATCTATCCAATTTAGGAAAAAGTGATTAGATTGATGAGAAAAGGAAATTGGGATACGTGAGCAAAACTACAAATTATTTCCTTTATTATCAAGAAAAGATATTATATTGAAAGGGTACATGAATGCTGATTGGGAAAATGATTTAGATGAAAAAGAATCTATCTCTGTTTGTGTTCTTAATAATAGCGTCATCTCATGGAGTAGTAAGAAACAAATCTATGTATCTTTTTCTATAATAGAAGCAGAATTTATAACCTGTGCTTCTATAATTTAAGGAATTTGGTTCAGTAGATTTTTATAATAATTGAGAGTAGTAAACAACTCAATGGAAACTTGACGATCTATTGCTTTTGCGACAATCGGTCAGCTATTGTTTATACGAGAGGCTCCAAATATTATGTCGAAACAAAACATAGACACAAAGATGAAGCTTGTCAGAGACATGACTAAAAAAAGAGAAATGACACTGAAATATATAATTATGCATTTGGTGATGACTGGTCCTTTTAGGAAGTTAATACCTAATGACATGTTCGTGAGACATATGAGACAATATGAGTTTGTGTAGATTATAACAGTATTCATCACTCTGATTATGATTGTAATCACATACGGAGTATATATGGTGTAATGCTTATATTAATTGATATTTGAATTTTGTTTTTGTATCTAAAATTTTTGTGTTTATATTTAAAAGTACATCGAACAAGTTTTGAGATTGGCTCTCACACACAAATAATTGCCTCTAATGTCTGTGTGATATCTAGAAATGAGGCATTGTTATTTTGTGATAGATTAATACATATATATATGCCACCTTAGTGAAGTACTATGATGAGATTATCGATTGCGTATACATACATGATAATCGAAATGGATTCTCCACAATCCATTGAACTTGTCAAATAACCAGGTGTAAGTTTTAATTGATGTTGTGAGATTTTAGAGAACTTATAACAAGGAAAACTCAATTCAAGTGTTGTATAAACTTAGATTAAGACCTGTACGATACATTATTTTAGAAAAGAAAACATACGCTCCCAAATAGAAAGGAAAAGTACGTAACACGTATTTCATACCACATGTGCTTATGCGATCATATGACTAATGAGATAGAGCATCTCTCTTCACCTTATTGTGTGAGACTCGAAAGTTTATGTTCAACCTCAGTTTATATCCTTAGGACTTTCATCTATCTCTTGAGATTTTATTTTGGTGTCACTACTTTAACATGTTATCAAGAAATTATTGATGATTCGGTTTGGTGGTTGATGTCTAAGAAAACAGTTAAGATAATGTTGAAAGTTAATAGTATGGAAGGAAGACTGTTTTTGATCGATACATTATTTTATATTCATAAACCGATCAGTTATGTCTATAACTTAGTGTTTAGAGATGTAATTATAAATACATGATTGAATTTAAGTTAAGTATGCTCTTATATTATTTTGAGGGATGAGAAATATGTTTTCTTAGTCGAGTAAAAGAAGTCTGAGGTATGTTAGATACGATATCATCATTATCACATTGACGATAAGCTGCTATATTGAGCTCTTGGTATTCTCATAGATCACACGATCCACTTGTTTGTATGAAATTGGTATACGATTGTAATGATCACAATGTATACGAATCTAACTCTTCTTGTACGAGTGGAAGATGATGAAAAATTGGGTTGGGTCCATCCATAATGGTTGATCTAACCCTTTTACTTGAATTTTAAAAGTTAGAAGAAGAAAATGGGGATGGGATGGTTTCCTGGAAACCACCCACAACTCCCTCTCTCTCCCCCTCGCTCAAAACTTCTTATCTCTCAAATATTCCCTATTAGGACCGGCACAATAGGAAATTAACCAGCGGGCTCTTTGACAACCTAATAAACAAATAATAAAAGCAAAATTAAATAAATAGAAAAAATAAAATAATAGAATTAAAATAAAGAAACAGACAAAATTTACATGGTTTGGTCAAATAGACTTATGTCCACGGGCGAGGGAAGAGTAAAATTTCACTATCAAAGAAGAAAACTACAAATGCATTAGAAAAGTGTTCCTAAACTCAAAAGACCATTATACAAAAGAGACAACAAAATGAGATCTTAAAAAATCGCAATCCACTTTTACTAATTCACTTGAACTGATGACGCCTTAAAACCCCACCAAGGCTACTTATATATACTTGAATTTTGGGGATGCCTTCACCTGCAAACCAATGTCGGATTAGGAGTCCTAAGAAATAAGAGAGAGAGAGAGAGAGAGAGAGAGAGAGCTTTTCTCTTACCAATTGATTTGGGACAAGAAAAACAAGGATCAGCCACATTAACAAATCTTCACTTTGGTGAATCTCAACACTAACAAATATCAAATAAAAAATTTCATTCACCTTCTCAACAAAAACCCCAATGGGCTAATCATAACAACGGATACCAAACAAAACAAATTTAAGTTATGTTTGAATTTGTAGACTGAAGGAGGCTTCATGAACTTAATAGCAAATTTGTCTTCTGAATTTAAACAAACAACTGCACACACTATACTGTCAACTGTACTAAAATATGGAATCTGTGCCATAAAATCCTCCTCTTCAATTGACTATAATATCTAAGTAACAAATAGCCTAAAATGGCTAGTAGACGGAGTATTCACGAACTTAGCTCTTTTCATGCCAAAATTTTTAAAATAATTATTCTGAGTCAAGAATAATTTTCTAATTCCATGATCTTTCTTAATTTCCAAACCAAGAATCTTTTTAATTGCTCCTAATTTTTTCATAACAATTTCAATCTTTAACTGCAATTTCAAAGTGAATATTTCTGATAAATTCTTGACAACAATAAGTATGTCATAAAACAACAGATAAATCAAAGACCCAAAACTTAACTTTCGGAAGAAAAACACAATTATCAAACATACTTCTTAAATAACTATCAATGAAGTTCAACATATACATGATATCTTTCTTAAACTAAATACGAAATGGTTTCTACAAATCTAAACAAATGTCAGAATCAGACATCGAGGATGAGGCTGTAACTGAACTAATAATAGTAGATCCTAACAAAAAATACAATTTACTAAACCTGTAAGCTTTCATAACGACATAAGTACCACAAAATACTTTCATAACTCTACTTTCAACTGTGTATCTGTACCCAAAAGCCATTAGGATGCCTAAAGAGATGAGATTTTCTTCAAATCAGGAACTTGTTTAACATCAATGAGCGTTCTCATAATACCATCATGCATTTTAATTCAAATTGTACCTTTACCAATAATATTAGAAACTATATCATTTCCTATAAAAACAATTTCACCATTAACAGATTTATAAATAAAAAATAAATCCCTATTGGGACATATGTGATAAGAACAAAACGAATTCAAAATTCATTCATTTTTAGACCTTATACTATCATCAGTTACACATAGAGGTGTACAATTTTGGTTATAATTGAATATCCTATCGAATCGAATTTAATCGAATTCGAATTATATTTTCAAATTTGAATCAGTTTTCGATTGAAAATGAATTCCGAATTTGGTTTTTGAATCGAATTTCAAATCAGGATTTTTAATTCAAATTCAAACCAAAAATCGAATTCAAATTTGAATTCGGTTTTTGAATACCATTCGAGTTGAATTCGAATTTAAATTATTGTTTCCTTCTATACATGTGAAGTACAAAAAATCCTTCAAAAAATAATTTATTGAGTTAAATGTTAAAGGGTATAAATATTTTTCCCTTCTTCACTCTCATCTGCATCTTCATCTTCGTTTGCATCTTCACTTCGATCTTCATCTAATCTCGATCTTCATATGCATCTCACTTCGCTTTGGTCTTCATCTGATTTCGATCTTCGTCTACTTTTGCTCTTTACAGACCCTTCATCTGACTTCGATCTTTGATCTTCGTCTTCTCTGCATCTACTCTTTGATCTTTGTCTCACTCTTATCTTCACTCTCATTTGAATTCGACCTTTGTCTTCTCTATCCCTAACCTTAATCTGCTCTTCAGTCTTCACTCTCTGCATCTGTCATCTCACTCTCATCTTCGACCTTCAATCTTTGTCTGCATTTGCTCTTCACAACCCTTCGTCTAACTTCGATCTTCGATCTTCGTCTTTATCTGCATCTTCTCTACATCTGCTCTTCAATCTTCGTCTCACTCTCATATTCACTCTCATCTGATTTCTACCTTTGTCTCCTCTAACCCTAACCCTAACCCTCACGAACCCTAACCCTAATTTGTCTTCATGAACTCACTTTTTTTTTTTTTTTTTTTATGATCATGTCTTAATTCTTCTTAAATCTTATTGATTCTTCTTTTTGTTGACTATGTTTGCAGGGTGATGTTGAAGGACACTGCTATTTTTTTTATGATGATTTTTCTGTTTGCTGATGTTACTTTTTCATGGGTTGCTTTATCCTTCTAGTATTTTGCTTGATGTATTTTTTTCCCCTCATTATGGTTGCTCAAGTTAATGCAAAGTTGTGTTATCTACTTTTGTTCCCTTGGGGGACCTTGAGAGTATTGACTGCATTTGTTGCTTTAAGTTTTTGACAACTTCAGCCCATGAGTCTTAATGGCATCTAATTGTAGAAGGCTGAATATGCTATGCTGGGTGCATGAATTTTTAAATAATACAGAAGTCATCTATCAAAATTTGACAGCTTAATGCAAATGAAAGCTATTCTATTGAAATCTTGATGTGCAGTCACTCTCTTCCCTTGTCCTTTGCATGCTGACGATCTACACCTATATATGTATCTTTTGGAAATTGCTCTGCATGATTACTCTTTCCAACCTTAAATTTATGATCCAAGGTTTGAGTTAGTACTCCTTGTAGGTTTGGTTAGGACATGCTTTGACCTATTGGTATGTTCAATTAATGTTCATTGTGTTATATAAATATGTTATTGATAATTTTGCAGCCACTGGCCTCCAAGACTAAGTGCACCACTCTTGTTTATGCTTGCATGCCATTTCCTCACCTACTTATTTACACCGAGGCCCTTTGTGTGAGCTTCTATGATAGATAGACGTGAAGTAAATGCATTATAGCTATTAGATGTTGTTGTATATGGCAGTGACACTGTTTTGGTTAACTCATATAAATGTTTTCACTAATTGAGATCATTGCCATAAGACATACACAAAATATTAACCTCAGATATTCTGCATCATTGGCATATGAATTTCTTTACCCAATGATAAGTTCACCATCTACTTGGAGAATGTCATCGGCATTAATTGAATGCTTAAATTTTGAGTTGTGTATTCCTAAATTTTCATAGTCGTATATGGTATGAACTGATGTTTTGGTGGACAACAGTATTAACGAACAAGTTTCATGTTAGCAGAAGCAGAGAAGGCTTCTTGAGGTTGGAAATTGGATGAATTGCAGTTGTTGGACCTACTTCTGGCGGAGATCGGGTGGATGCCACCTAAAATGAAGTATAATGGTGTTTGGTCTCCCCTTTATTTGTATTTGTCACCTGCTTGTCAGTGCTATTAAGTGTGGGATGATCCATGATCAATCATGAGTTTCTTGTGGTTCCCTTTAGGCTTAATTTGGAAGTTCATTGCTTTTGGTCACATGATGATTCTTAATAGGATAGAAACCATTATTGTAGACCTTATGCTTGTATCCTATGAGACAAATGTTCAAAAGATTGCACCCTCTACACTACCCTCTGTCAATCACATTTCTGGTCTATCACTATGAATTTGTTCTTTTTTGATTTTTTTTTTTTTGTGGGGTATTGATTCCTATAAATGTTTTGTGGAGTATGCCCTATGCAAGTATATTTTTATCTTTTGATCATTGTAGTATTGCAAATCTTCATTTTTTGAAAGCATATAATTAATTCGAATTTGAATTCAAATCGAAAATCGAATTTTGAATTCAACTTAATTCGAATTCGATTTTGAATTCGGCTTAATTCGAATTCAAATTCAAATTCAAATCAAAAACCGAATTTCAAATTTGATTCGGATTGAATTCGGTTTAATTCGAATTCAAACCAAAAATCAAATTCGAATTCGGTTCGGATTGAATTTGAATTTAATCGAATTTATTTTGATTTGGTTTATTTTTTTAAAAAGCCTAAACCGAATTGACCGAACCAAATTAACCAAAGAATCTAAAAACCAAACCGATGAACACCCCTAGTTATACATAAAATATCTTCATTATCCTCATTTGCCACAATAGTAGTCTCGGCAGTCTTAGTAGTTTTCTCATCGAATTTTTCCTTTTGCTTATTTTTCAACTTAAAATAATTGGACTTAATGTATTCTAATTTGTGACGATAATTGCACACCAAATTTTTATATTTAGATTTTCTATTCTCAAATTCTCTTTTATTAGTTCTACCATTAATAACCAAGGAATCAACCTGACCACCATTAATTTTTCCAGTAATATCCCTTTCAGTCTGATCTTTAGATTTTAAAGTGGATTTTATTTTCTGATACAAAATGGTTTCTTTACCATAAATCATAGTATCACGAAAATACTTAAAGAATTGGGAAAAAGAACATAATAATCAAAGGGTTTGATTCTTATCATCAATTTTCTAATTTATATTCTCCAAATCCATAATAATAGAATCAAATTTATTAAGATGAGAGAATATAGATGTACCTTCTGCCATACGCAGCATATATAGGATTTGTTTCAGATAAAGTCTATTTTCAATTGTTTTTTTCATATACAAAACTTTAAACTTATCCCACATAGCCTTAGCCGTGGTCTCTATAGCAACCTCCCACAAAACCTCATCAGAGAGGTTCAAAATAAACCCAGATCTCATCATTTTATCTATTGTAGCAAACTCTGCATCTGTCAGACTGGTTGGCTCTAAACCCTATAATGCCAAATCAATTCTGTCCTGAACCAAAATTGCTTCCATCTTAAGTTCTCACATACTGAAGTTGATATTTCTGTCGAATTTCTCTACCACAGTTTTTGTTATTATCATCTTGTCAAAATAATTGTCTAAAAGCTTCCTCAAAATAGTTTTGATACCAATTTATTAGAACCGACACAATATGAAGTTAACCAGAGGACTCTTTGACAACCTGATAAACAAATAACAAAAACAAAATTAAATAAATAGGGAAAATAAAATAACAAAATTAAAATAAAGAAAGAGACAAAATTTACATAGTTCAATAAAATAGACCCACGTTCACGGACGAGGAAGGAACAAAATTTCACTATCAAAGAAGAATACTACAAATGTCTTAGGAAAGTATTTCCAGACTCAAAAAACCATCATATGAAAAAAGATAGTAAAAAGAGATTTTAAAAAATCACAATACATTTTTACTAACTCATTTGAGCTAATAATACATTAAAACCCCACCAAGGCTACCTATGTACCTACATTTGCAAACTAATGTGGGATTAGGAGTCTTGAGCAATGAGAGAGAACTCTTCTCTTACCAATCAATATGGGACAAGAAAAACAAGGATGATCGACATTAACATTCCCATCTATAGGTTTTTTTCGTCGCTTACTTCCTTTTGAGATACACATGTATGTAAGAAAAAAGGGACTAGGGAGACTATATTGAGAGATAGAATAAAAAATTGAAAAAAAATTGTGAAAAAGGGTTTGGAAGAACTTTGATTATTCTCTATTCAAACGGCATTTGGATTATGAATAGCACAAAGTGATCTGATTTTGTGATATCTTCTTGACTTATGATACTTAATCGTCAAACAAAGATAGGTGATTTTAACCCTATTTAGATTCGGAAATTTCCACGTGAAAAATATATTTTTTGGTTTGTTTAAAAACCCTTCAGTTATTACTTTTTCTTTTTAGTTCTACAAATTTTCTAGGGAATTTTTTTGGGGTTTTTTTTAGGGGTAATGGTATATATATAATCGCTTAATATATAGTTTCTTTTTGTTTTATTTCTAAAAATTCAGATCTTATGGCATCTTTATTCTATTAATTCTGATTTTCCATCTTTTAGGAAGAAATTGATTTTATTTATATATGAATTTCAATGAACAAATTTATTGTGTGTGTTGGGTTAAGTTCAATGTTTTCCCATTTTAGGGTTGATTAACTTATTGTAATTTTTCTCAAATTCCAAAGGACATTGAAACATGGGGCCTGACGGGGGGTGAGAGATTGGAGGTTGGGGTTAGATCCAGCTTCAGTAATATATAAGCTCTGTACAAAGTCTTCTTACGCTTAGCATGTATATTTTATCTAGATTTTATTTTTGATACTAAATAAAGTGCTACCAATTCAATATTTGTTAGGAACACAAAAAAATTTCAATGCTTTTATTTTGGATTCATGGTAATTGTATATCAAGTCTTTCTACGGATAGACGATGATTTCTTGGGCATGACCTCCGAAATCCTTGTTTCTTTATGGAAAATATATATATATATATATATATATATATATATATATTTATGTATGTATGTATGTATGTATGTATGTATGTATGTATGTATATATATGTACAATAATTGGATTAGATTTCAAAAGCTTCTTTTACATTTTACTTTTCTAAAAAGATGCAAATTAATTTTTCAGGGTGAAGATATGAACACATTTCACTTATCCTTTATTTGGTCTGCTTCACTTTTTGATCTGCTTAGGCTGTTATAATTTCTCATTTTTGATGACTTTGATTTGGTCACCAACTCATTCTTTGTTTACTTGCACCAGAATGGTATAAACAGGGTATGGAGAAACTGAAAACTTTTAGAAGCTACACATCTAAGACATCTATACTCGATGATTTTATGTACTACGAAAATTGATAGAGGAACATGAAAAATTTATGTACTATGAGTTTGTGACATGGTCAGGTGGTTTGACAAGTTGAATGCATCAAAAGGCGTACGGTAAGCTCTTTGTCTAAGTCTCTTCCAATGACACTCTCAGGGTGCACAAAAGAATGAGTTTGTCTCCTTTCCAAATTTATGATCTACCTCTCTCAGATTGCTCTTTCAAGGGGAACTTGTCTTTCTCAGCCACAACTACATCCAATCTCTGCAGCATTGCCTCAAGTCAATATCAGAAGTTTTATATTACCATAAGGCAGCCACTTTGGAGGAGCAGAAAGCACTTACCAGATTTTAGTTTCTGCCACTGGGCTTCAGTGGACAAGTCATCTATCAATTCATCGGGATCATACAGAACTTCTTTAAGCTTTTCATGCCAATCCTCGAGCTGATGGTTCTTCAATTGCATCAAGGAGCACATCTTTGATAGTGGAAAGTATTCTGGAGAGCCTTTGATGATCATTCTTGAAATGTGATATTAAATTAACATCTTTGTGGGATTCATGGAGGGCAACTGAGCCCAGTTTCCTTAGTATGCCATTTGCAATGCTTAAGAAAATTTCTTCAGCCATTTTGCCCTTTGGAAAATATGCTTGCGAATCTTTCTCTCCCTTTTGACAGGGAAAGAAATGAATTACCACACTTTCTTGCAAGGCTATGTTTAAATGGAACAGTTCTTCAAGCTTATATCTTTGCACCAAATGAGGAAACTAGTGTCTAGGCTTGTCCCCATATGATAAATATACTGCGTATTTTCCTCTGTGGAGTGCCTTTTTACTTTCTGAAAACTCATATATTGTTCATCAATTTCAACATTTTAGATTTTCAGATACTACCTTAATAATTCGATGATTTCAAAATTGAAGTATATGTGCAATGTGTTGAAGTGCTTACCTGTGGTATCACGTATGAGAGTACTTCCTCTGCATTTTTCTTCTACTTAAATTGGTTCCTACTAATCTCCATCTTTTCTAAAGTGCAATGGTTCTGCCTTGGGCTGCAACCATATATGCAGCTGATTAGCTTATTACGATTGTCATACTCCAAAAGATAAGTATATGTCAAATATACACTTCCAAAATGATCAACATCTTACGAACCATCCTTTGCAGCTTGTAATCATGTTTGGACTGATAAACTTGAAGGAGCTTTTTGATAGTAGGCATCGCATTAATGAATGTCCAAGATGGAAGAAGGCTAAACAAAAGAATATTAAAATTAATATATCATTTCACATGAACCGCACAAACACTAATTTTCTTGAACTAAAACCAGATTATTGAAAACTAAAAAAAAAAAAAGGATCAAGGGTCAAAACTGATATTGAGATGGAAACTCTGTGTTAGCAGGATTCTTTGATCTGTTTTAGTGTCTTAACACACCAGAAACCCAATAACCTTTTTCAATTTGTTTTCGAGCTTTTGACTAAAATCAGTTCGTATAAAAGTTGGATCTGTTCAACAAATTAATCAAAAATTTTGGGTCTTGGATGCAGGGACTAACCAAATTGAAATTGTTTGGTAGGGATTGGAGATTGACAGAAGCCCTGCAAGCATGATCTCTCTTGTCCTCTATAACATTCTCCAAATAATCACAACCAAATATGCCAAGATGCTCAAGACAAGTAAGACTTTGTAACCATTCTGGCAGTGACACCATCTCCTCTATCATTCAGTTGTTAGGGATTCTAAATTGGGAAGGAACGAGAAGTTGAAGTTGAGGACAACAAAGAAGAAAGAATTGAATTACTTGCCTGATGCAGTAGCTTTCGGCTGATCCTCCATCTCCATTCTGAGTTCCTCAACAAGTAGATATGGTGCCATTGATAAGAGCTATGGACAAAATGGATATTGTTAAGAGTCTGCATATGCTCCCTTCCTCCTCCATCCATTCAAAAGCTGCATCCATCTATGCTTGAGTTCTTCAAAGTTGTGGGAAATATGCTTCTTCTTATAACTCTGTTCCCAGGTGCCTTCAAATTTCCTACCTCTTTTGGCAATTCTCTAAGATTAGAACATGTGTGATACAGAATTCCAAATCAGACAATCTCAACAAATGCTACATGTCAGAAAATTTACTAAACATATGGTAATTCAACAAGAGTAACCGGAACAACAGAAAAAAGATGACAAAAAATAGGACTTGGAGAAGAAACCCAAAAAGAAAATGGCACACCTGCTTTATTCTTAGACCTCTGCTTCTTCCAGTCAACATACAAGAGCTACTTGCTTAAGACCAAGACTCTTCTTCAGATAAACCCTTTAATTTGCTTAAGTTACTTCTTGTCATAGCCTCTGCAACCTATACAGATCTTACAGTCACTATGATCTTGCTTCTGCTTGCACCACCCAGTAACAGATGCTCCAGCTTATGCCATTTTGGGCTCTCTTCACTTCAGACAACATCCATAATAAGTGGATACACCTTTCCACCTACATTTTCCCGAAGGGGCTTTTGCAGTTCTTCCACATGAAGGTTTGCAGGTTTCATATGAGTGGACTCCAGTGTATTTTAAATAATAAGCTTAACATCAAAGACATCAGAGATGCACAGCCATATCTTGAGCCCAAAATGCTTTGGACCCCTTTGTCATTGTAAACAAGTTGAGCAAGTATGGTCTTCCCGAGTCCCCCAGTTCCAATAATTGGAACTACTAAGACGTTGACATAAAAAGTAGAATGCAGTAAGAGTTGTACAATAGCCACTTTGTCTGTCTCTTCTGATAACACTCTCGGAATGCACAAAAGATTGCATTTGCCTCCCCTCCAAATTTATCAGCTGCCTCTCGTCACATTGCTTTTTCAAGTGAAACTTGTCCTTCTTAGCTGCAACTACATCCAGTCTCTGCATTATATCCTCAAATCAATGAGCGGTTTTATTACAATAAGCCATCTACTTTGGACAAGAGAAGAAAGCACTGAGTTTACGCAACTGGGCTTCGATGAACAAGTCATCCATCTATTCATTGGCATCCTACAGAAGTTCTTTAAGCATTTCAAGCCAGTCCTTGAGCTGAACACGCGACAGCAAAATTGTAGAAAACATGAACATACGTGAATGAAGGTTAGAAGGATCAAGATAGGATCTGAACTTTGGGGCAGAAGGCGCATTGTAATATCTTCAGCTCAAAGAGAATGGTCTTCCGCATAGAATTATTCCCTATGGAAATATAAAGAATATAGAATCCACATTAATATAGTTCAATTCCATAACACATGGTCAAACTGTATACAAGCAGCATCACCCAGTCAGCATATAGAAAATCATCAGCAATAGAATCTTCATGTTTTATTAAGTACATTGATTAGCTAGGATACAAACATAGTTCATATTTCAGGTTTTTCTTTCATTCTAGATACAGATGATTGCCATATTTGGTACATCAAACAACAAGGCAAGCATTTTGTTGTTGTTAACTGCTCGTATTTATAAATATTTATAAAAATCTGAGTAACAAGAAAGATATAAGGATGACCAATAATATAAGCATATGGCAGTGATCCACTCTAGAAAATGAGGAATTGAAGCCATAAAATATATACACTTCTTAAGATAGTGCTGGATGTTAGTTACAGAGAATGGTACTATAATTATCATATATTCGAGGTTAAGATTGTACTACGTGATGAATTGCAACCATAAAAAATATACATTTCTTAAGATAGTGCTGAACATTAAATACAGAGAATGGTACTATAATTTAATTATATATTCGTTTATTCAATCCTTAAAAAAAAAAAAAAAAAAAAAAAAAAAAAAAAAAAATCTCAACTTAGTGTTTTATTGTTAAATAAAACCCTTTTGTTTCTTCTATTCATTGTATAATGTATAAAATATTAATGTTTTATATAGATGTTCTTATAAAATAATCTCTCTCTTTATAAATCGTTTATACAAATGATGTCTTTTTAGTAGTTTTTCATCAATCTTAAAAAGGATTACATAAAAATGTTCCTATAAAAAAGTCTTTTTTTGTACTAAAAAACTTACAAGAACTTCTAGCGAATTAAACTTCAATTTTCCCAAATGGACCTATACTCAGGCACAAAATGCAATGAGTTGAGCTCCTCCATCTTTTCCTCCAATTTTTCTTGAATTGATGACTTGACCATCTGATGCCAATGGTAAAAGTTAAATTTCGTAAGGATGTAAAAGTTAAAATATGTAATATCTTATAAAAGTTAAATTATGAGATGTAAAAGTTAAATTGATCTATAATCTCTGATAAAAATGCATACATGTAGATAGAGATAAGGATGAGTAAATGTCATAAACCTCGTTTGAGGATGGAAATGGCAAATTAATAAATATTGGTAATTCAATACGGAGAAAACAAGAAGAGCCATTTCAGTGTAAAAACATAATACCTCTTTCCAAAATTTTGGGAAAGGCACAAAATGCAATGAGTCGAGCACCTCCACCTTATTCGAACACCTGATTCCAATACCTACGTAGGGTAGGAGGGATAAGAGGGGCCAATACTCACCTCCCTCCTCGCATTTGGGCTTTAGTGCTGGACAATTCCCGATACGTAACATCAAAAGCGATGGTGGTAGTGCTTCTATCGGCAACCACTGAAGCTTGGGGCAATCGTAGATCCAGAGTTTAGTGAGAGATGTGAGATTTTGGAAGACAGCAGATGACAGTGACTCCAAATTTGAGAAATTTGAGATGCCGAGATCGATTAGAGTGGGAAGAAGCACAGATTGAGACTCTTGTTCTGGAAATGGAAAGCAAACCTCATCTCTGAATCCGCCTCTAATCCACAAGTTTGTTAGAGAGGGCAATTTGTGGGGGGCCCACTCATCCCACATTTTCTTCTCCACCTTCTCGCTGTCCCCAAAACCAAGGTATCGGAGGCTGGGCGGCAAACCTCCTTCAGGAAGAGACACTAGATTATCACACATCAAAACACACAAATGTCGAAGGGAAGTGAGCTGTGGGAGGTTAATGGGCAGGTATTTCAGATTCTTGCAATCCTCGATTAGAAAAGCTGTGAGGTTGAGGGAGGGCAATCCCATTTCCGGAAATGATTCTATGCTCTCACATCCTGATATTGCTAAAACAGTGAGATTGGTACAGAGGCATTCCGGTAAGCTTTTGAAATTTGGATAATCAAAAAATTCAATGCGGCCAAGGGAAGTGGGACCGAGTAGCATCTCACTGATCGACTCCAATTTTCTACAATTCCAAATCTTAAGCGTCTTAAGGGTGGAGGGCACGACACAACTTGGAAATGATTCAAGCGATTCACAATTGTTTATGTCCAACACTTGCAATTTACTGTTGTTGCTAATAATTCCATCTGGTAAAATCTGTAGGTTTTGGCACCGAGCAATGCAAAGCTCCGTAAGGGAGGTCAGGCAGTGCAGGCCGTTTGAAATATCCTTGACATTTAAAAACCTTAGTTCACGCAGAGATGGAAGCATTGAAAGTACAGGGACCACCAACTCCGGGCAATTTGTAATTCTCAGATGCAATAGCGACGTAATACCAACTGGGAGATACCAATTAACCCATTTTGACATATTTTCAAACTCCA
This sequence comes from Dillenia turbinata, assembly GCA_037126225.1. Lineage (NCBI taxonomy): Eukaryota > Viridiplantae > Streptophyta > Magnoliopsida > Dilleniales > Dilleniaceae > Dillenia > Dillenia turbinata. The sequence goes on from JBAMMX010000013.1 coordinate 2,269,007, forward strand.
ATGTCTTCGAGGAGGGAAAGTGCCCACCATGTGGAGAAGCCTCTCCGTATAACTCTCTTCCAATTGTTTCAACTTCTAACATGCCTTCAATTTTTACTTCTTCTAACTGAGGTAGTCCACCGAGTGATGGCAACGACTTGCATCTTTTGCAATTGACAAGAGAGAGTTTCACTAATTTTGAATATGAGGAATCCCCGATCCAATTTGAGAAAGTCAAGCCACTATAACCATTAATTACTAACTTTCTCAACATCTTGTGTGGTTCCAACAAATTAAGAACCTTCTTTGTATTTTCAGTATTGTTCAAACCACAAACCCATTGCAATTCTAATTCCTTAATATTTTTCTTATCTTTCAAATTGATCACAGCAACATCATCAATATCCTTCACTTTATCTAATCTTGAAATCATAAGACTATCTGTCAAATGATGCAGCATTTTTAGCTCCCTTAAACGTAAAGTATCATCTTCACCCACAACAAATTTTGTAAATTTTCGAAGAAATTTCAAGTTAATTACATGAGGTGGCAACTCTTGTAGTTTAGGTGTGTCTGTGATATCAAGATGACGAAGATTTGTTAGATCTATCATCCTCAAAGGTAATTGCTGAAGATACCTACAACCTTTTAGTATCAAAGATTGTAAACAGCGAAGACCACATAAAAACTCAGGTAAAACCTGGATTTTAGTATAAGATAAGTTGAGGTATCGAAGGTACTTTAGATCAATAATTGAACTTGGCAACTCACGAATTTGATAAGAACTCAATGAAAGCACTCTTAAGTACCTTAATTGTGACAACAAATCATGCAACAACTTCTTGTTAATGAAATGACGGCTGCGCATATCCTCAATTGGCAACGCTAGCAATGTTCGCAATCTTTTTGTATTTTTGAAGGCTGTAAACTTCTTGTTCGGCTCATATCTATAGCGAGGATATGACATATGATGGGCTGTTGCTGCATTTGTACCTACATCCATCTCTTCCTTATCCTCCATCCTGAAGCAAACTCTTCCAGCAAATATGTGAGCTAAATCATGGATCAGATCGTGCATTACAAATTTTGTAGCTTTGGAACCTGATAGTTGAAAAAATGATCTTGATAATAGGTCTTGAAAATACTCATGACCTAAGTCTTCCATTTGCTTCTTCACATTTGGCTCCCCAAGAAATCCTTCTGCCATCCATAGCAAAATTAACTCCTCTTTATCGAATTCATAATCTTTTGGAAAGATTGAGCAATATGCAAAACACTGTTTCAAATGGGAAGAAAGATAGTGGTAGCTCAATCCTAGAGCTGGAATAATCATTTTGCTCATTGAACTAGTCCATAATGAACTGTCATACACTTCTTCCCACTTCACTAGATCTTGATTGCGTAAAAGGCTGCCAAGTGTCTTTGCTGCTAATGGCAAGCCATCGCACCTTGTTACCAATTTTTCACCAATGACTTTAAGATTCTTGTGTGCACTAAAATCTTTGGCTCCTAATGCATGTCGAGCAAATATGGACAAACATTCATCAAATTTCAGCAAATTCAAATGATAAGTTGAAGTGTTACATGTAATTGAGGCAACCCTTGCACTTCGAGTAGTGACAATAATGATAGATCCCGGACGCCCTGCTTTGAATGGAATAAGTAAGTTTTCCCATTCTTCGTAGTTCTCATTCCAGATGTCATCTAAAACAATTAGAAATCTTTGCCTAAAGATTTTCTCCTTTAATGTCTCTTGAAGGAGATTGAGATTATTAACATCACTTGCATGTCTGTCCACCTTTTGTAAAATTGCTTTTGTTACTCCAAAAATATCAAATGTATCAGAAACACAAGCCCACGCCCTCAGATCAAAATGTTGTTCCAGACTTTTGTGATTGTAGATGCATCTAGCGAGGGTTGTTTTACCAATGCCCCCCATGCCAACTATGGGTATGATGAGGGTTTTCGAGATAGGTGCTTCCTTTCCTACAGAACCTTTCAACATCTCTTGTTTGTTAATGATCCGAGAGCCAGATCCTCCCATGCCAAAGACAGGATTCACATGTCCTTCAGCTTCAGTGGTTTCACTCAAACCCATCAACTTGAGTATTGCAATCACATCTTGTTCTCGGCCAACAACTTCAGGGGAGTCCAGCAAAGAGGTTGTCTCCAACCTCTTATTGATTATGCTAGACCTGACTCCACACTTGGCTTCCAACCCCAAATCGCTCTTCTGCTCTTCAATATCTTGAAACCTTGCGGTGATCATCTTGATCAGAGGTAGCATGTTCAGCAATTGACGGCTTCTAGTTGCAGGATCTGATGAGGAGTTGTTCTGTTGTTGCAGAGCTTCGTAGTCAAAGTCATCCAGCGCATCGTCCGCATCATAAGCCAGGAGTAGAAGATCATCCATCCACCTTTTTACTTCGATATCATTCATCTGCTTCTCTTCAGCATCAACTAGCACAAGCTTGATCTTCCGCAACATTGACCTCCATTTCCTGAGCTCAGAGTCGAATCCCTCTTGAATAGAAAAGTTCATGAGCGGCCCAGGAGCCAACTTATCCAGTAGAGATTGAAGATAAGCAGTTAAAAGCGGCTCCCCCATGGCTAAAATCAAGTAAGAAGTAACAGCAAACAGAGGCTCAGAAAGCAGAGAAAGAGAACAAAGACCACAAGAAAGTAGATAAGAAAGATAGGCGGGGGAAAGCTCCAATGGTTATTCACTCATCTTGCTGTGTGGGTCTGTGTTTACGTACAAACAAGTCAAACGTGTAGGATACCGCCAAAATTACATAAATCACCGAGTTGTATTTATGGTAATTTCAATATTATTCTAGCAGTGGTTATAGCAATGAATCGCCGCCATTTGGAAAAGAATAAATTTTTATAACATTTGTTATTCAATATAATAAATTATTGATATAATTAGAATTTTATTTTTTTTCAACTAAAAGAAAACATTGACTTCACTTTTAAATTTTACAATTTTAGCAAAATTATATTATTGTAGAAAAATATATTATAAATAAATAAAACTCAATTGAGATTTTAAGCAGTGCTGGATATAAATAGTATTAAGTTCTTTATATTTATATTATTAAATTTTTATGTCTATTGAAAATATGATTTTGTATAAACTTCTTTTTGTGTTCGTCGAAAATATGGTTTTGTATAATTTTATATTGCTTTTGTTTTTTATACTAAATGATTTTGAATTCGTCAAACCAGGGTTATTACATTGACTAGGTTTTTAAAAAGACTCAACTTTTATCTACGCAATTTTATTTTATTTTATAACTAAGATATTTTTTTAAATGCATAAAAACTAAAAAAATATTTATATTAACTATTTTTTATTAAAAATTATCTAAATCTCGATTTTATCAAATCGACATGCTCTTCACATAAAATGTCAAAAAATTATCAAGATCAACGGGTAAAATTAGTACACTAATATTTTATAAGTTTACAAGATGGGAAAATGAAACATACTTCACGACTACTAAGTCCTCAATTTGGCACTTGAAGGACATTACAGATGTTTCTTTGTTTTTTAGGCAAAAACAACATTAATCACATCCATTAAGCATTTTTACATGGTAATTAACTAAGCATCTTTTTTTTTCACAATATTTTCAAATATAATCATCTAGAAATATTTGACAAAACTTAACCCCATTAAGGGCATGACCAACCAGTGACCCCATAATTTGTGGTTATTGGTCCAAACCTTTGTCTAAGAACTTTGATTTCAAAATCTGTAGAAATTTCGATTACTTTTAATAACTTATCAATCACGGATACAAGTGGGGGTTTCTTGTTCTCCTCTTTAATTGGTTTATTATGCTTTGTTTCAACCATTGCCATAATGGCCACAATGGACAAGTGGTCAGTTTTTGGTAGAGCGTGTTAATTACTTAACGTAGGAGGGACGTCTTGAACCAAAACGCAAGGCCGAGTTTGGATCGGGGATTTGGAGAGAAAAAAAAAAGATTAACAGAGAAAATTAATCATTTTCTTTCGTTTCGAAGTTTTACGTGGAAAGAAAAGAAAAAAAAATGAATGATTTTTAACTTCAAAAATTTTCTTCCCAAAAATGAAAAGAAAATGAGAGAAAAAAAAAAGTCTCTCATAAATATATCAAATTTATCCTTTTTAAATTGAAAGTAAAATTTTTTTATTTCCAATGAGTCTCATTTCTTTCATTCTCTTTCATAAAACTCCCAAACAAAATAAGAGAAAATTATAATTTTCTTTTTTTTTTCTTTCCTAACTAATCTTTCCTTTTTTTCCAAAACTTCCAAAGATGCTATTGGCATTACCTCACAAACACATATGGCCCGGCATTTTCTCGAAGAGCAAGAGCCACAAAAATTTTCAATTATACATAACTTAAAAAAAAAAAAAAAAAACAGAAATTATAAAGAAAAACTTAAAATAGACTTTGGGCTGCTACCTGGCTCGACCTTTCGATGTGGCAAAATATTATTTGTGAATCCCAGTAGACACGGATCGTAACCTGTTTGCTCATCTCCGAATTCCCACCGTCGATAAGTGCATATTCCAACGGTTCTTAGTCATCTCTCCAAAATCAAAAACACACATTTTTCTTGTATGATTTTGAACCACCTTTAAATTTTCTCTCTCACCTCTCTCTTCCCTTCCCCCATCAAAAACTCTCTGTGAATTCCATTCTCTCTCTCTATCTGGGCAAACCGCTTTTTAATAAGCCATTTGGAACTTAACTATATACTCAGGCTTGAGCCTCCATAGGAACAAAAAAAACCTTTGGGAGACCTCTTCCCTAACGGGCCTAACAGATCCGACAGTAGATCGATCCGGATTAGTGATAATATGAGATTTATTGAATTTATTATTGTTATCATGGTTTGAAATTGAATTGTTTGATACCCTAATAATTGTTTTTATTGATTTTTATTTTTTAAGAGATTGAATTTAGAGATTTGGAGTAAAATTGGCTTAATGAAGGAATTTTAGAGCAAATTGGACTTAAGACATTTTATTGGGTCTTGAAGAAGAGCAGAACTTGAATTTTAGTTTTGGAAATTCTAACTTCTTGTTTGAAAACCACACATATTATGAATCAAATTTTTGTTTTTCTTACCTGTTATTTATTGTAAATATGTTATGCTTATTTTCATTTTTGATAGAATCAGTTCCTAGTTAATTCAGTGAATAAATACTAGTTTCTCTTGAATAAGGTCTCCAAATATAATTATCGAATACCAGTGATTTACTAAAAAAAAAATTCTTTTACTGAAATTTCATGATGTTATCCCTATTTTCTATTTTCAAACTTGGTGAGGTGAAGGATAACAAATCATCGCATTTTTGACCCCGACCTCTAGGATAGTGAGTTTTAAGGGAACCGGTTTTAAGTGTTAGGGTGGCTTATCTTTCATCCCACATCGCTTGGAAAGGGACCCTCCCTTTTTTGTGCTATCCCACATTGTTTGTTTTTAAGACATCATCAGTTAAACTGAATTAGTAAAATATGTTGCGATCTTTTAATATCTGATTTTGTTATCTCTTTTATATGATAATTATTTGGGTTTGGGAATACTTTTCTAAAATATTAGTAGTCTTTTACTTTATTAGGGAAATTTTGCTCATCCCTCACCTGTGAATATAGGTATATTTGACTAAACCATATAAATTATTCTCTTTCATTTTATTTTATATTCTATCATTTTATTTTTCCTGTTTATTTAAATTCTGTCTTTTGTTATTTGTCTATTGAGTTGTCAAAGAGCTCTCTGGTTAACTTTCTATTCATCCTAGGCCGGTTCTAGCAAACTAGTATCACAGCTATTTTAGTTATTTTAAGAAAGTTTTTTGAACAATTATTTTGACAATATAATAATAACAAAAATTGTGATCAAGAAATTCAACAAAAATGTTAATTTCGGTATGTGGCAACTTAAAATGGAGGTCATTTTAGTTCATGGCGGAATTAATTTAGTATTACAGGGAGTAGAGATTAAACCAGTTAATGTGACAGATTCAGAATTTGTTGTGATAGATAAAATGGCAAGATTTGGGATTATTTTGAACTTCTCTGATGAGGTTTTGCGGGAGATAGTTATGGAGATCATGGTTAAGGCTACGTGCGATAAGTTTAAGATTTTGTATATGAAGAAAACAGTTGAGAACATATTTTATCTGTAACAAAGTCTGTATATGTTGCATATGACAGAAGATACATCTATACTCTCTTATCTTGATAAATTTGATTCTATTATTATAGATTTAGAGAATATAGATTTAAAAATTGATGATGAGGATCGACCTCTTTTGTTATTGTATTTTTTTCCTCAATCCTTTAAATATTTTCATTATACTATAATTTATGGTAAAGAAACCATTTCGTATCAGAAATAAAATCTGCTTTAAAATCTAAGGAGTAGAGATATTACTAAGAAAATTAATAGTGGTCAAACTGATTGTTTGGTTGTTAAGGGTAGAACTGATAAAAGAGAATTTGAGAATACTAGATATAAATATAAAAATTTGGTATGCAATTATTGTCACAAATTGAGACACATTAAATTCAATTGCTTTAAGTTGAAAAATAAGTAAAAGAAAAAATTTAGTGAGAAAAATACTAAAATTGTTGAGGTTAGTGTTGTGGTAGATGAGAAAAATGTAGATATTTTTTGTATAACTGATGATAGGATAAGATTTAAAAATGAATAGATTTTGAATTTGGTATATTCTTATCATATGTGTCTTAACAAAAATTTGTTTTCCACTTATAAATCTGTTAATAGTAAAATTATTTCTATGAGAAATGATACTTTTTCTAAAGTTGCTGATAAGGGTATAGTTCGAATTAAAATATATAATGGTATTGTGAGGATGTTCACTGATATTAGATATATTTCCGATTTGAAAAAAAAAAACCTCATATCTTTAGACATCTTAGAGATTTTTTGGTGCAAATACACAGTTGAAGGTGGAATTATAAAAGTATTTTATCATACTCTTGTTGTTATGAAAGATTGTAGATTTGGTAAATTGTACTTTATGTAGGATTTACTATTATTGGTTGAATTACAATCCCATCATCAATGTCTGATTCTGACATTTGTTTAGATTTGTAGAGACCATCTCATATTCAATTTAAAGAAGATATCAGATATTTATTTACCTTCATTGATGGTTATTTGAAAAGCATATTTGACAGTTTTGTTTTCTTCTGAAAATTAAGTGATGAGTCATTTTTTTATTTACTGTTTTATATTAATAATATACTTGTTATTGTTAAGAATTTGTCAGAAATATTGATTTTGAAATTGCAGTTAAGCAATGAATTTCGTATAAAAAATTTGACAGCAATTAAAAAGATTCTTGGTTGGAAAATTAAGAAAGATCGTGGAGTTTGAGAATTATTCTTGATCCAGAATAATTATTTTTAAAGTTTTGGCATGAAAAATATTAAAATCATGAATACTCCGTTTACTAACTTTTTTCGGCTATTTAATGCTCAGACATTTGAAGAGAAAGATTTTATGGTACAGATTTCATATTTTAGTGCAATTGGTACTTTGGTGTATATGCAATCGTTTGTTCGTTATCCGCTACTGTTGATTTATCCATTGGGTTTTTTGTGGAGAAGGTAGAGTTGATTTGTTATTTATTATTTGTATTTGGTAATATTGAGACTCGTCAAGGTGGAGATTTGTTAGGGTGGTTTTATGTTAATGTTATTTCTTATATTTTCCTTGAAACTTTGTACTCTTTTGATTTTTGTCTGAAAATAACTTTTGAGTTAGTATGCATTGTTGATTTGAGTTGAAATGCATGAAAGAGACAAGTGTGCTTAGTTATTTTGGATAGAAACTATTTTAAGCGTCCCATTAACTTTGATGATTGAATTAGATGAAAATGATCAAGATTTGATACAATATTACACACTTTTGTGACCTTGTGAGTCTTAAGAGTACATCATCATAATTGTTCTAATATTTCTTCATGAGTGTTTATCAATCATAGTATATTTATTCTATAACTTGTTTTACTATACATTTTGAGACCACATCCATGAATTCATGCATTAATATAATGGAATCAATTAGGTTTACACATTTTAGATATCTTAAAAAAACTTTTCCATCACTACAAAAAAACACGATTTTAGCGACAGAAAAATTCGTCGCTATTTAGCAACGAATTTAGTGACAAAAACAAAAATTTGTCTCTAATTTAGCCATAAATTTGAAATCCGTCGCTAAATTTAACGCCGGATTACTATATTGTTGCTAATTATGGATGAATTTCATTTTCGTCATTAAATTTAACAACGGAATATTATATCTGTCGTTGATTAGTGACGGATTATATTTTCATCACTTAATTTAACGATAAATTTCAAATCCGTCACAAATTTAGCCACGGATCTGAAATCCATAACTAAATTTAGCGACGGACTATAATATCTGTTGCTAATTAGTGACGGATTTCAAATCCGTTGCTAATAATTTAGCGACGGATTTTTAAATCTATCGTTAAATTTAGCGACGGATTTGCTAAATATAATTTTATATTTTTATTAAATATAATTTTGTGTTTTAATTAAATTTATATTTATATTTTATATTTTTATTAAATTACTGCATTGATTTTTATTAAATATAATTTTATATTTTTTTCAAATATAATTTTATATTTTTATTAAATATAATTTTGTATTTTGTATTTTTGTTAAATTAGAGAATTATATTTTTAATGGTAAGAGTTAGAAAGAAAGTAAAGAAATAAAAAAAAGTGTATTAGATAAGTTAATATAGTATAGTGGTTAAGAGCACTCCAAACAATCCCTTAAACCCAAGTTTGAACCTGGGCACAAACATATTTTCTACAAAATAATAAAGTAGCAAGGGGTAGGTTCATGCGCGGCCGGGCAAATGCTGGCGGGGTGCGGGCATGGGCGGGCAAGCAACAAGGGGCGGGCAGGCTCTACAAAAAAAAAATATTAAATGCGAAATTTAGCGACGGATTTCAAAATCCGTCGTTAAATTTTACGACACATTATTAGCGACTAATTTTTCTAAAATTTTTGTCCATAAACCCTTATTTTTTTATAGTGCATGCATATTAATCCCCTAGTAAACCAAATTGAGACTTTATCTCTTTTTCTTTGTTTATAACCACATAAATTGATACACAGCATTTTTTTTTGCGCTTAGCTTTCTTTTTGGTTTTCATATCAAAGAAGCACATATTTAGAGCTTAAAGGGGTGGTTATTTATAAAAGAAATGAGATAATTTTATATTAAAGATTGGTTTTTAGAGATTTATTCATACAATTTGGGAAAATTTTTGTATACACTCTTTATTTATCCTCGAGATTATAATTCAAAAAAAAAATTGAAAAAAAATGAAAAAAAAAGAATAAAAAAAAAGGAAAAAGGAAAAGAGAAAAGAGAAATTCCCATGAATTGAGATGAGGGAATTTGAAAAAAAAAATAAAAAAAAACTCAGAAATTTGGATCAAGGAATGAGATAATCTTACTTGGAAGGGTTTCTGCATAGATAGCCCTCTTTTTGTATAACAATAATCTCCAACAAAGTGTACAAAACTCGAATATCGAGAAGATTTTGGAGCCTTCAACCCCACAAAGGGCTTTATCCTAGCCTTCAGCAATGCCAGTATCAAATTCCTATTTTCAAATTCAACAGAAAAGAATTTTCATATCTAGTGCTTGTCTATCGTCTCTTTATAGAAAAACTTCCACTTTGACTCTGGTCTTGTCTAGAGGCAAGCCCTTCGTAGAACCCTTGGTAAAACATCTTCTAAAACAAAAATCAAAGATAAAACTTCTGAAATACAATCTAGAGGGGGTGAATAGTTTGTATGACAATTTTTTAGTAGTTTGGAATAGATTATGGGAAACAAAAACATAAATGTATGAGTTGAAGAAAGAAAGAAAAGTAGAAGATTAGAAAAAAATAGAGCGCACACAGTTTTCATAATGGCTTCACCAAACTAGTATATATTCATTCCTAAGTACTCTCCTAGATTTTTACAATTTTCACAAATAGTACTACCCACTTGCTCCATAACCCACTTGCTTTATAGGTGTAAATAAAATCTTCATTCACAACTCACTTGCTTCACAGGTGCGAATAAAACCTTCATAATTGTTTCCTTACAAGCACTTCCCAATCTCATAGGTTGTTTCCCCCTCTAAAACCCAGATCCAAAAAATACACTTCAGTCTTGTTACAATAAATGAAGTTAAGACTTTAGGGGTAACGAATTTAAAGCTCAGAAGAAAATTTTATAAAGGATTTAAGAAATAGAGTATGTTTTCAGTTCGTTATCTCTTGAGAAATATTTTCTCCTCTTCAGAATTATGTATTTCTTTATTTAAGTGTCAATAGCCATTGGAGTAGGCTAAAATTTAAATTTCTTCGTTAAATATTTCACCTACCACATTTAATATTTTCAATACTCTCATTAAATGCATTTGACCATTGGAAACAATTTAAACATTGTTTTGCAGAGTTAATGAAAAACATTCCTTTTACTTTTCTATAGAAGTTGAACATTAGCACACAAATATGTATTTAGATTACTTGAGCATGCTAAGAAGTTTTAAGTTGTGTTCTAAATCTCACGTGTCGATTATTTTTGCTAATCCCATCAAGCACAAGGTGTATATATACATATATATATATATACATATATATATATATATACATATATATATATATACAATTATTTGTTAAATGAAAGTTTATATAATAAGTTTTGCATATAACCTAAAGCATTCACAAATTTTCATGAAGAAAACAAAAGTATGCACAACAAGGTTTAAATGATTTAGATATTTAATACAAGCTCAGAATATTCGCAGTGAAAGTCAAATGTGTTCATATGGTCACTTGATTAAAATAAATATTCATGCATGTGAACTGAGTATATTAAAAAATGATGTAAGGACGATTGGCTGACATCTATGCTCGATTGACTGACTTAATTTTTCAAGCTAGCTGAGACCATGATCACTTACCAAGAGCTTGCTAGATTGCTGAGACCATTCCTCGGTTGATTTTAAACTTTTATAGCTATTGGTTTATTTTAATCTCCTAGTTGCTCTTGTCTCTCAATCAATTTTAATCTTTCGGCCCCTTCCGATTCTTTGTAAAATTTAAACTCTTGGCCACTACCATCTCTTGGTCAATTTTAATCTCTTGTCTGCTTCTGTCTCTTGGTTAATTTTAATCTCTCGGCCACTTTTGTCTCTTGGTCAATTTTAATAACTCGGTTGCTTCTCTCTCAGTCTTGCTCGATTGGTCAAGACAACTGCTTAGTCAAACCAAGACACTAACCTATTTGATCAGTTAGCCGATTGTTGATGCTTGCTTGGGTTGCTCAGTAAGATGGGTGTCTTACCCAGTTGGATGGCAACCTTGCTTTTTATATCTCTCGGTTGCCTAGTTTGCCGAGACCCTCTATATCTCTCAGTTGCTTGCTTTTTGTATCTCTCAGATATAACTCTCAATGGTTCTAACTCTTGATTATACTTCTCGGTTGTAACTTTCGGTGATTGCTATGACACTAGTTTAGTTCGATCGAATGAGCACTATTCTAGGTGACCCTTCCCCAATTGGCTAGCCCTCCTTGGCCGATTGCCTGGCTATCTTGGCAATTTTGCCTTGGCAATTGGCTGGTTGCCTTGGTCAATTGACCATCCATTAGTTGATTGGCCAATTAACTTTCCCGATGGACTAATTTCTCACTTAATTTTCATTCTAAGCTAAATAATTTGTCATAGCTAATATGTTTGATTGATTTTCATTAATTTCTAATATATTCTTTGAATTATTTTACTTATCATCAAAATCTAAACATGCCTACAACTTCAAAATCAAAACTCAGTGGACAGTAGTTTAGCAAGCTAGCTACCGTCACAATCAAACACCAAGTGTTGAGAATCAAGAAAGTTGAAAATATATTCCAACCATTCAAAACCTCAGCCAGACAACCCAAATAGGGTACTCAAAGTTTGTACCTCACATACTTCTATATATTGGGATGCACTCTTCCGGCACCTTGTTCTCCCTTTCATATTCCGTCCATAATCGCAACCAAAAGTATCACTCAAACCCATCTCACCCACCATCTCTTGTAGTTCCTTACCCATCATTACATCTTAATCTCACTGATATCACAGTGACATTGTGATGTTTCTTTTTCACTAATTTCCCCAACCTTAAACCCAAATTCTCTCCTAACAAGCAAACTAATCGATCAATAGAAAGCGTATCAAAGACTACCAAATGATCACTCAGTAAATACCCAAGATGACAAAGCAAGTGCTCGGCCGAACTCTTTTGATTAAAACCTTGCTTGGTCATCTTAGTTAAAACCTTGCTCGGTTGAAATCTCTTATTTAAACCTTTCTCGGTCGAGTGATCTCTTATTATGTAATGTCTTTGCTAAGTAAATTAAAATCATGATTACACGAGATTTGAATATTCTATAATCTCGCTTGATAAAAAAAGAAATCTCTGTAACAGTCTAAACTTTCTTTAATCCAGGAGAATTCTAAATCTCTTAGATCTTTGATTAGAATCTCTAAAATTTCAAAAGATCTCTAATGATATATCTGTAAGGTATTTAGGGTTTCTATGCCTCTTAGCATATAGGAGACTGACATGCATACATATACTATATATTTTGAGTGAAGGCGACCTACAAGGGGGTACAGGAAAAACTCTATACACACCTTATACAGAGGTGGTATAGGGCCAAGTATAGAGGCTCTCTTAGTCTTCCCTTCTTTTATTATTATTTTTTCTAACTTAAGTCTCAGAACTTCCTCTGCCGAATCACCTCCAACTGGTATTTTGCAAGTCTCTCCATCGAGGAAGATCTAGCAGGAGTATTTACACTAATTTTCCACTCGAGTTAGTAGAGTAGTTTGTCTATGGAGCAAACCCCCTCTAACATATAGATCTGTCAATTTTCTTATATCTATTGTGAAGTCATCTATGTGCCAATGTGAAATCAAGTTGGCTGATATGCAAAAACTTGCTTATAAGTAGTTCATCTAAGGCTTAGTTCTCCATTTAGTAAAAACAAAATCGATGGTGTTTTGAAATTTTAAACTTTATGATTTATTTTTTTCAGCTCACGTTGCTACATCTGATATGTCCCGAATCTTATATATTGGGAAAATAATGTAATATGAAAAGAGGAGATTTAGCAAACTGAGAAAAATAGAGTATAATATCTCAAGGATATGAAAAATAAATTGTAGTTATTAAATCTTCACAATGATATATATTAGCCCAGTAAAAGGTATTTCTAGCTTACTAACTGAATAGCTTATTTCATTAGAACTAATTATTTATCATCTTTTCTTATTTATCATATTAAAGTACAAAAAAAATAAATAAATAAAGATACGCGTCTTAATCTTTTAAAGCTTCTCCTAACTCCAATTATACGCTGAATGTAAAAAATTATAGCATTTGAAATTGATATTAGAAAAGTAATGTGAATAATCTTTTTGTAATGTATTATGGGAATTTATAGTGATCTTTTCTTTAAAATTTTTCTTTTAACAAAAAAGACATGTACAAAGGGGTTTAGTGTACATTATTAGAATTCTTTCATGTGTTAATCAATAAGGTATTTTTTAATATAACAATGAAATTAGGGATAAATTTTATCGATTTAATGTATTGGTGATCGTTGCTTTAAATTCAAATCCTAGTTCATTATTGTAGTTTCACAAATTTTCTGATATTGATTTGGTGATTTTAGTAATAAATGATGTCAATCATTGTTTACTTTCTATTTTCTAAGTTTATTCAAATTCAAATCTTGTTTTACTCTAGAACGTTGATTCGTTATGACTTTTTTTTTCTTTTTTGTTATACAAATTTTATGGGGATTTTTTTTGGGTTCTTTTTGCAGTATTTCTAAAAATTCAAGTCCTGTGGGAACCTTATTCTATTAATTCTGATTTTCCATCGTCTAGGAAGAATTTGATTTTAATTATATATGATTTTCAATGAACAATTTTATTGTGTGTGTTGGGTTGAATTAACTTACTGTACTTTTCTCAAATTCCAAACGACATTGAAACATGTGGCTTGAATAGGGGGAGAGAGATTGGAGGTTCGGGTTAGATCCAGCTTCAGGTAATCTAAGCTCTATACAAAGTCATCTTATGGAGTTCTTAATAGGCTTAGCATACATTTTTTAACTTGATTTTATTTTTTATACTAAATCAAGTGCTACCAATTCGATATTTATTAAGAACACATAAAAATCTCAATGTTTTTATTTTGGATTCATCGCAGTTGTGTGTACTTTATTTGGATTCGTCTTTCTACACATAGATGATGATTTCTTGGGCATGACCTACGAAATGCATGTACAATAATTGGATTAGATTTCAAAAGTTTCATTTACATTTCACCTTTCCAGGAAGATCCAAATTAATTTTTGATCTGCTTACTCTAGGAAGATATGAAAACATTTCACTTATCCTTTATTTAGTCTGTTTTACTTTTTGATCTGCTTGCTCTATCATAACTTCTTATCTTTGATGACTTTGATTTACTCATCAACTTATTGTTTGTTTATGTGCACCAGATTGCTATATATAGGGTATAGAGATACTGAAAATTTTTAAAAACTACACATTCAAGATATCCATACTTGATGATTTTATGTACTATGAAAATGGTCTGAGGATCGTGCATGAAGAAAAAGCCAGATTCTTGTGAGAACTATGAAAGTTCGCCTGCCTTTGATCCCTCATGCAAGCTTAATACTGGGATTGGTCTGCTTTCTTGCAGTGATTAGAAAAATAACAACCCTATTAAGAGATTTAAGGAAACAATATCAATGAAGAGCTTGATTATAGAATCAAGATTTGATCTTATATATCTTCTTTCCCTTTTGGTTGCCTTTTAGTTGTTTAATTGACTTTCCCATTTTTAGTTGATTCTCTTTCCCTTTTTATTACTTAATTGACTCTTTTGTATTCCATAAATATGTATACTAATTTTGTATATATACATATGTACGAAATAATGTAATCAATGGAAAATTCATTTCCCTTCAAACCAAACCTTATCATGGTATCAGAGCAGGTTTTTGACTTGTAAAACCTAGTTTTTTCATTCTTCCTCGATAATGTCAAATCCAGTGGCTCTTGAAGCAGATCCAACTTCACCATACTTCTTACACCATTCAGACAATCCAAGTTCCATGTTAGTTTCCCAACCATTGATTAGAGATAACTATCCAACTTGGTGTCATGCCATTACCATGGCTTTTGAGGCAAAGAACAAATTAGGATTCTTAGACGGGTCGATTGTGAAACCTGAACCAGGTTCACCCATTTTCACCCTTTGGAGTCATTGTAACAGTATTGCATTATCTTGGCTTCTCAATGCAGTCAACAAAGAAATTGCAAGCAACGTCATCTTCATGGAAACAACCCATGATGTATGGCATGCCCTGCAAGATCGCTTCTCCAAACAAAATGCCCCACTGATATTTGAAATCTAGTAAGCCATCGTCAATCATCTTCAGCAAAATAACTCCATTGCTGTTTACTATACTCGTTTGAAGGCATTATGGGATGAACTCAATATTTACAACTCATCCACTACATGTACTTGTGGTGCTGCTCAAGAACTCACAAAATTCTAGCAACGTGATCGTCTTATCTAATTTTTGATGGGCTTGAATGATACATATATATCCATAAGAAGTCAAATCTTACTCATGAATCCTCTTCCATCTATCACTCAAGCATATGCGCTTGTGTAACAAGAAGAATGACAAAGGTCAGTACTTATGACTAATCCTATATCGGACCAATCTGCTTTCGTGGCTCACCATGGAAGACAAAATTCTTCTTCTACATGGCAAGAAAAATCAAAACATCATAAACACTGTAATTATTGTGGAAGGGATGGACATATAGAGAAGTGGTGCAGCAAGAAACAAGCTGATATGCATTATGTTATGTCCAACCAGCCGAAAAAGGATTAATCTCGGTGTGAGCAAAATTATGCACCAAATCATAATCGACCAATTGCAGCTGTTGCGGATAGTGTTCCATTTTCTTCTCATAGCTTGCCTTTCACTGAGGAACAAGTACAGCAACTCCTCCCCTTAATTCAATCAAATAACACCACCTCTTCTCATCCTTTAGCTAACTTGGCAGGTATGGTTTCTTGTTTTTCTTCTCATTACGATGACACTTGGGTAATTGACTCTGGATGCAGTGATCATATGTCTCACGATCTAAATTTCTTGCATGATGCCTCTTGTCATAACAGCCAACTTGTCAAACTCCCAAATGGTAGCATTGTTCCAGTAACTCACTTAGGCTCTATTAAATTTTCATCAGATTTTTCATTAGACAATGTTTTGTATGTCCCTTCTTTTAAGTTTAATCTCTTATTTGTTAGCAAAATCACAAAAGCTCTTAATTGTTCTGTCACTTTTTTCTTAGATTGTTGTGTTTTTCAGGACCTGAAAACGAAGAGAATGATTGGATTGGGCAGAGAACATGATGGTCTTTACTACCTTGATTTAAAATTCAACCACACTACCTCCTTATTATCCATTAGTACAAAGGACAAACAAGACTTATGGCATTGTCGTCTCGGTCATCCCAGTTCAAGTATTTCACCGATGTTCTCTTGTTTAGATCCCGGTATCAATTTTTTATCTAAATGCACTTGTATGATTTGCCATTTAGCAAAACAATCACGACTTCTTTTTTCACATGGTTGTATTTCTTCTAAATCCTGTTTTGATTTAATTCATATTGATATTTGGGGATCATATTCTACTCCCACTATTACTGGAGCATATTATTTTCTCATAGTAGTGGATGATTTTTCATGCACTACCTGGGCAAATTTGATGCGTTTGAATCCCAAACCTTTACCCATTTACATCATTTCTTTTCTATGGTTAAAACACAATTTGATACCTCCATTCGTCAAGTGCGTAGTGACAATGTACTTGAATTTTTTAATTACGATATCAATGAATTTTTTAAATCTCTTGGTGTCCTTCATCAACATAGTTGTGCTTACACACCCTAACCAAATGGGGTTGTTGAACGTAAACATCGTCATTTATTAAATGTTGCACGAGCCTTGCGATTCCAAGCTAATTTACCTTTAACATTTTGGGGTGAATGTATTCTTACTGCAACTTATCTTATAAATAGAACTCCTATAGTCGTTCTTTATGGTAAAACCCCTTTTGACTTTTTATTCAATAAAATACCTACATATCACCACTTACGTGTTTTCGGCTGTTTAGTTTTTGGTGATCACCCCAAACATAAATTTGATTCATGTACTTTACCAGGTATATTTCTTGGTTATCCATATGGCCAAAAGGGATTTAAAATTTTTGATATTAAATCTCAAACAATTTATGTGAGTAGGGATGTCGTGTTTCATGAAAATATTTTTCCATACAAATTGTAAGTGCCAATTGATACTATTACTACCCATGTTCTCCCCTTTCCATTAACTGACACTGGTGACTCAACTTATCCACCTACAAATTTCAATGTTGAACCCACCACTACACATTCCATAGTACCCTTTCGTCGCTCACAACGAGTGACTCGTCCTCCGACAAAATACCATGACTATCATTGTTCTCAACCTCAACATCAATCATCTTCAACTTTTTTAGGTACTCAATATCTTTTGGAAGATTATCTTTTTTTCCATCATTTCTCTGATAGACACTGTACTTTTCTTGGTGCCCTAACCTCTATTACAGAACCTAAAACGTTCACCCAAACTATACGAGTACCTCAGTGGCAAGAAGCTATGAAAACAGAATTGAATGCCCTTGAAGCAACAGATACATGGTCCATTATGCCTCTCTCGTCGGTGAAGAAACCCCTCGGATGTAAATGAGTTTATAAAATTAAAAGACATTCTGATGGTAACATTGAATGCTACAAGGCATGTTTGGTGGCCAAAGGATATACTTAAATTGAAGGGGTGGATTATCATAAAACATTTGCTCCAGTAGCCAAATTGGTGACTGTCCGAGTTCTTTTAGCCATTGCTGCTATTCAACGTTGGCCTCTTTATCAGTTTGATGTGCAAAATGCCTTCTTACATGGTCCCTTTCAAGAGGAAGTCTATATGTGTTTACCCCCGAGACATCCACAACAGGGGGAGAAACATCTGGTCTGCAAACTTAATAAGTCTTTATATGGCTTAAAGCAAGCTGGAAGAAACTGGTTTACTACATTTTCTGTTGCCTTATTAGAAGTCGGTTTTACAAAGTCACATGCTGATAATTCTTTATTTTGTCTTCATTGTGGGTCGTCCTCCATTTTCCTCTTGGTTTATTTGGATGACATTGTCATGACTGGAAATGACCCAAAACTTTTATCACAAATCAAGGTCTTCTTATTACAATGCTTTTGCATCAAGGACCTAGGTCCCCTTAAGTATTTTCTTGGAGGTAGCTAGATCTTCTCATGGCATCTACCTATCACAACACAAATATGTCATGGATTTTCTTGCAAATTCTGGCCTCAGTGGTGCTCAGTAACGCTCATACACCTATGGAGCAAAATCTCAAACTTACTAAATTTATCGCAGATTTGTTAGAAGATTCCTCCTCTTATCGTCGCTTAGTTGGACGTCTCATTTATTTGACTATTACTCGACCTGATGTTACATTTGCAGTTAATGTTCTTAGCCAGTTTATGCATCAAACTCGTCAGCCACACTTAGATACTGCTCATCGGCTGCTTCGCTATTTAAAGAAAACTCCAGGTCAAGGCATTCTATTATCTTCTTATAGCCCAATAGAGCTTATTGCTTTTTCAAATTCTGATTGGGTAAGCTGTCCTCAAACTCATCGATCAACCAAAGGATGCTACATCTTCCTTGATCATAGTTTGATATATTGGAAAAGTAAAAAGCAACAAACTATATCACATTCGTCGGCTGAGGCCGAATATCGTGCCATGGCTACCACTACACGGGAAATCATTTGGCTTCAATCTTTACTTAGTGATCTTGGCTTTTCTTTGTCATCTGTCACTCCTTTATATTGCGACAATCAAGCAGCACGCCATATTGCCGCTAATCCAATCTTCCATGAGCGTACCAAGCATTTTGAAATTGATTGTTACATTGTTCGTGAAAAGTCTGAAGCTGGGATCATTCAACCTCTTGCTATCTCTACTACAAACCAACCGGCTGACATTCTCACCAAGGCATTAAGCAAGAATCAGTTTTGTTTCTTCAAAGCAAGCTGGGCATTACTGACCTCCATCCACCAGCTTGAGGGGGAGTATTAAGAGATTTAAGGAAACAATATCGATGAAGAGCTTAATTAGAGGATCAAGATTTGATCTTATATATCTCCTTTCCCTTTTGATTGCCCTTTAGTTGTTTAATTGACTTTTCCATTTTTAGTTGATTCTCTTTCCCTTTTTATTACTTAATTGACTCTTTTGTATTCCATAAATATATATATTAGTTTTGTATATATACATATGTATGAAATAACGTAATCAATGGAAAATTCATTTCCCTTCAAATCAAACCTTATCAAACCCAAATGATACAAACATTTTAGAGGTGACAGTAGTTAACCCACATGGTAATGGAGACTGCTTGGATGGGAGTTCAAAATCTTTTGAAGGGCAAGTTCGAGTACTACTACTAACTAAAGCATATTGAAGCTGTAAGGGAGAATAATCTTATTTCTGATAGACTCAGTCACTCAACCCAAAGCAACCCAAATCAGAAGCCTTGGCTGTTGTTGTTACTAATGCCTCTGCTACTATGGCCACACCAGTTGTAAGTAATGAACTGGTTCAGTTCACAAGTGGTATTTCGTAATAGGGTTATTTTTATTTTTTTATAAATTCACATTATATTTAATATGATTAATCAAATATTTCAATATTTCCTTTTCAAAACTCGTTAGGGGGGAAAAGAATTCATATCTCACAAATTGATTTTCGACCCATGGAGTAGCGTTCTTAGAATATCCCTTATTAAGTTGTAATCAATTTTTCTAATTAATAAATAAATATTATTGTTGTCTTCAATCATGTGCTCACTCACTTTCATCTATTTTCTTGAACAACAATACAATAACGTCAAGTGAATCATGATAAAGTTAAAAACACTAGACAACATAGTTGCTTCTACATTAGTTGAGTTAACTAAAATCCTTGAATTGCATTGTCCAAGTGCATGCTGCACCTGTTTAGCTTGTCAAAAGCTTGGCCGGTGATAAAAAGTAAATAGGTTTGTGACATTGTCAGGTGGTTTGACAAGAAGTAGAATGTATCAATGTCAAGGCCTCGAGTCTGAGCCTATCTTCCAAAAGAGGAAATCTGAAACTTAGTTTCCAGAATTGCTGGAAATTGAATTTGTAGAGCATTTTGAAGAGCTTCTGACGGTGGTGAATGAGAGGTTTAGCAAGGGAAAAGAGAGAGAAATAAGAGAGAGAAAGAGAGATAGAGAGAGAGAGTGAGGAAGAGGGAGAGAATTCTGACAAATGCCTTGTTCCATTCTCATTCTCATGCCAATGAGATTTATTTATACATCTATTGAGGTGGTTGTAACTATTTCAACTGATTTTAAGTTATAACAGCTACCCTAGCTTGTAGTTAGTTAGGTTGGTTAGTGCCTTAGTTATTTTCTTTGAAATGCTGAGCTTGCTTACTCGATTCTACAGACACTACAAAAAAACATACATTTAGCGATGAATTTTGCAACAAACAAAAGTTTGTCGTCAATTAACAACAAATTTTTCAACAAAAAATGAGTTCGTCACAAAATTTGTAACGAAACATTGAGTTCGTCGCAAAATTTACAACGAGTCGAGAGTTCGTCGTAAAATTTATAACGAATCGAGAGTTCATTACAAAATTTGCAACGAACCGTGAATTCATTGCAAAATTTGCAATGAAACTTTGAGTTCGTCGCAAAATTTGTAACGAAACTTTGCGTTTGTCGCAAAATTTGCAACGAACCCAATTAAATCCTTTTGCTGCACTTAAAAATTTTAGCTTCCTTCGGATTCCGCTCCACTCCCGTAAAGGTAAGATCTCTCTCTCTCTCTCTCTTCTCTCTCTCTCCTCTGTGGGTTGAATTGCAGATTCGGCGGCAGAGGAGGCGGCGGCCCTCGCGAGGCCACGAGGACCACTGCTGCAGCGGCCTCTCGCAGCCGCTGCTGGAGGGAGTCCCTCCCTCCCTGTTTTTTTTTTTTTTAATTTTCTTTTATTTTTTTATTTATTTTAATTAATATTATTTTTTATTTTTATTAGGTTGATAAAAATAAAGGATGAGTTGAGCCACTACTAGCAAAAATCCCGATCCATTTGGGAACTGTCCCAAAGAAAAGAAGGTAAACAAAATGAAAGCACTTATTATTATATCACTGTATTATTAGTTGCTGATAATTCCATGTTCGTTTGTGTGGTTGAGAGAGTGAAGATTTCTGTTATTGGGTTGTTCCTGCTCGATTGATTGCTTTAGAAGTTTGATTCTTTGTTCCATATAAAAATCATTTTCTCTGTTTATTCTTTATTTCTGCAGATTGTTCATATATTATATATATTAATTTGGATGATTCATGAGGTTAAAATTAGTTGTTGGGGCGTGTTAGTATTATTAATTGAATCCAGCATGAGATGAATTTTGTTTTCTCATTAATTAATAGTAATATAAATTGTTTTTGGAGTAAAGTCAAGTCTTCAATTATCTGTAACTTCAAATCTCTCCTGAAGATTTTATTTTGACTTTATTTTATATAATTATGTTTTTAATATCTCTGTTGATCTTCAATGAATGGGTTGTCTCTTTAATTCCTCAAATTGATGGATTTCATTATCAATTTGTAATGGAAATGGAAATTAATTAATCATAGTCTATATTCTTTCTTTGAAAAAATAAAATTAGGTGCAGTTAGGGAAGGTGTATATACAAAGATGCAATTCTCCAGTGCAATCATCATCATCATCGAACCGAAAAGAATTACAAGACTCGAACTTCCCATCCTCAGAACAAACCCTCAATCTATTTGAAAAAACAAGTCTGGATTTCAAATCTCTCCTATGCTCATGGTTTTGCCACCGATTCCTGACTCTCGTACGCCTTCTCCGACTTCTCCTGGTAAAGATCATAATTTTCATTTTCTTGGAATTTTTCCGTTGGTTTATTATTTATTTTACTTATTTCAAATAAAACCCTAATATCGTCTGGTTTTTGTTCATCGTTTAATTTCATTTGTCAGTTTGTTTCATATTTAGTGGCTCATATATCAATTTTTGAATTTTGCTTGTTAATACATTGTTTTCTTTTTTATAAATATTTTGAAACGAATTTTTTAGTTTTGGTGGCTTGCGATAAACTATAATTACTTTAATTTAAATATGGTAAGTATTTTTATGTACTCCATTTTATTTTTTTTAAGTTCACAATTTATATTTTGTTTATTACCTTAATATTTATATTTGACAGTATTGACATGGGGGGCATAGACGAAGTATTGATGGAGGACCAGACTCTTCAAGGTCTCAATTTGTTTCAGCTGGACCTTCTCATTCCCCTTTATCTACTGCTACACCTTTGTCGTCCCCTTCAGTTGCACCATCGGTGCAACATTCGCATGTCGAGGGGGAAGACGCGAGAGGTGATTGTCCTCTGTGGAGATTCGTAAGTATTAAATTTGGTTTTTTTATCACAATTGATTCTTTTGTTTATGTAGCATTTAAATTTTTTAACTATCTCATTTACTTATCAATTTTTGTTCGTAATTTTATAACAGATTCACAAATTCTGTACATGTTGTTCATGAACTGAATCAAATAGTGAACAACTATTGGGGAGGGGAGTGGCTATCTTACAGAAGCACTCCAGATGAAACGAAAGAATTATGGTGGAGAGAGTTTAAGGTAAATTACGTCTTTTAGTTCAAATTTAAAATTAAGTTTATAACTTTAATATAATAATTATTTTTTTATTTATTGTAGTGATAGTTCACTTGAAGGGGGGGAGAAGCGTGAAATAAGAAGAATTTTTAACAATAAATGTGGTCATCACATTCAAGGCGTATTAAGTCATGCAAAGACTAGTAAAAGGAAGTCAAACTGCATAACCGATGAAAATTGCACAGGATTTTGAATTTCTGAGAATCTAATGAGAGCCAAAGAAGGAGTGAGCAGAATAAAAAGAATCGCTCTTTTAATTTTGGGAAAATATCTGCTATTTATGTGGGAGGCTTAATCAATATTGATGACATCGAAATAGATTGGTAATAATTATTAAAACACTAATTTTTTAAATTTAATTTATTTATTTTATAACTGTTTCATTATATTTAACAATATTTTTTTTAGATCAAGGAAATAGGATCCCAGCCATTATTTATAGAGACTTTTACGTGAACGTTCCAAAAAAAAAAGACAAGAGCTAGAGTGGGGATAGAGCTAGAGTTTTTGTGGTATTTAATTTGAAAACTTTCTTTTATTTTAATATTAATCTCTTTTAATTTGAATTTATAAACACTTTCAGTATTAATATTATATATTTTGTTACTCTAATTTCATTTGAAATTATGTAATGACAATACAGGAGATATATGATGAACTACAGTAGAATTCGATCGGTAATGATGATGCTGGCTCATCTGAACCATCTGTTGATAGTATAGGTTTATGGGTCGAGGCAATTGGTGGTGCAAAAAAAGGGATGAAGAATACTTGGGATGAGCTCTTTGAACCGAATTTGTAAAATCATCGGTCAATCGTTTTCCACTCCAAATTGTTGTAAGGAAGTAATGATACAAATGAACAACCGGATGAGCCGGGATGCGGGAGCTAAGTACAAAAAAGATAATCAAATTAAAGAATTATGCACACAACAAAGGCAAAATGAGGGCGTAATTAGTGAGCTACTCGCAAATCATGATTTCATAATACGACATCTTCACTTAACTCCCGGTTTAAGTTAGATGACCACATTTCTGTTTTCTTCTGATAATCCTCCTGATGGTGATAATGGTGACGATGGTGATGATTTATTTGATGATGATGGTGGTGTGGTGTTTCTTAAATATGGTTTTTACATTTGAATGTGGTTTTTGCATACTATTATCTTTGAATATGTGACTTTATATTGTGTTTGTTGTTAACATTATCTTTGAATGTGATTTGTGTTTGCATCATATTGTGTTTGTGACTTTGTATTGTGATTTCTTAATGAGATTGATATTGGATGGTTGGTTGATGGTGGTATTATTTGATGATTGGTTCATACTGTTAAATGACTGATTTATTGATATTGGATGAGAGACAGGAATAGAGTATCCGAAAAAATGATCAAAACCATTGATAAATTTTTTTACCAAAATAGCAATGAAATTTGCGACCAAAAGGTTAGGTCGGAGATTAGCAACAAATCACAGTTTGTCGTAGAATTCGTCGAAAATTAGCGACGAATTTTTATTTTTGATCGCTAAAATTTGTGACGAGCTGATAGCGACAAACAATTGTTCGTCGCTAAATTTATCGCAAATTGTTTTTCCAATGAATTTTTCTTAAAATTTCATCGCAAAATTTGTTGCCAAAAGACCACTTTTTTGTAGTGATATGTTACACACCCTGCCCCTTAAAAGCATTCCTTATCCTCAAGGACTGAACTTAGGGAACTGAGAATTAATGAAACCCATATCTTCCCAGGTAGCCTCCTCCAGACTCAGATTAATCCATCTAATTAGCCATTGAGTAACTGGTTTATCGTTCCTTAGAATAACACGCCTCTTCAAGACTGCTTCAGGTTCAACCAGTGCTTGTTTGTCTGTCCTGACAAGATGAAGTGTAGGTATAACCTAATGATTAGTTCCCAACTTCTTTTTGAGCATCCACACATGGAATACCGGATGAACTTTTGATTTTGGTGGCAATAGTAGCTTATAAGCTACCTCTCCAATTCTAGATATAATCTGAAATGGTCCATAGAATTTTGAGGACAATTTGAGCTACCTTTTGAGTTTAATAGACTGATGTCTATAAGGTTGCATATACAAATAGACCCAATCACCTATTGCAAACTCCCTCTCAGTCTTGTTCGATCCGCTCTCACTTTCATTCTATTTTGTTCTCTCGCCAAATGATCTCTCAAAATCTGTAGCATAGCTTGTTTATTCTATACAAATTTCAAGGCTATTGGTGTAATTGAATCCAAATAGGGTCCCTAGGGAATGAGCTTAGGTTTATACCCATACCACACCTCAAAAGGTGTCATCTGTATGCTTGAGTGATGTGTAGTATTGTACCACCATTCGGCCAAACTCAACCATCGAAACCAGAGTCTCGGCCTATCTGATGTCATGCATCTTAGGTAACATTCCACACATTAGTTCAATCTTTCACTTTGACCAACAATTTGAGGGTGATAGGCACTACTCATCTTCAGTTGAGTTCTTATTAGCTTGAAAAGTTATTGCCAGAAAAGGCTTGTAAAAACCTTATCTCTATCAGATACAATAAAGTCCAGGCATCCATGTAATTTGAATATGTTATCCATAAAAAATTGAGCAACCTTAATGTATTGTATGGATGCTGAAGAGTTATGAAGTGGCCAAATTTTGTAAGCCTATTAATGACCACTATGATGGTATTGTGTCCTTTAGAATGAGAGAGTCCTTCTATAAAATCCACGCTAATCTGGGACCAAGCCTATATAGGAATAAGAAGAGGCTGAAGTAGTCCCAGGTAAGGAACATTCTCATGTTTGTTCCGCTATCATATCTCACATTCTTGAACAAACTTAACTATTACTGTTCTTATAGAGGGCCAATAGAAAGTAGTCTTGACTCTCTGAAATGTGTTGTTTTGCCCTGAGAGTCCTCCTATTGCAGAGTTATGCATCTATTGAATGATTTTACTCCTGAGGCTATTGCCATTTCCCACATATATTTTCTTTCTGAACTTCAGAATTCCATTATGTAAGTGAAAGTTAGAGTCCTTATTAGGTTCTATTGTGAGCTTTGCTATCAGGTTCTTGCACTGTTCACCCCCTTTATAACTTTAAAGAACTTCCATAATCCATTGTGGTTGTACTGTAGTGATTGCCATGATCATCTCTGGAGAGCACTCTTTCCCTGTGAATTCCTTTCTAGACAATGCATCTGCCTGTAACACCGATACTGCGGTGTTCGTACAAGTGTACCACTCATGAGATATATATAATAATACTCCTTCGATTATATATATATTGAAAATTTTTTTCATTTATTTCTATTGATTTTTGATTTTTGGGTTTTTAATTTAAATTTTGGTATATTTACAATGCCGAGTCTGCAAATTTTAGTAAACCTCATTTTTATGAAATTTATATTTTAGTGAAATGTGAGTGTGAGAATAGGTATATATATATATATATATATATGTATATAATTATTTCTTTAATTAATTAACTATTAAAAAAAAAAGAAGAGAGAGGGAGGAGCCAAAAGCAGCGTTTTGGCCCCCACTTTTTCCCAAATCGAATTAGGGCTAATAGCCCTAATTCCTTTCTTCCTCACTCCGTCTCTTCCCCTCCCGCGTCATTCTCCCTCTCCACCGCTACCCTCCGCCGCGCACCACCGCGCTCAGCCGCCTCCTTCCACCACCTACGACCGCCCATTCATCACTCTGCATCCCTCTCTATCTCTATCCCCTCTATGTTCTCTCCCTCTTTCTCTTGATCTCTCGCGCTGTCTGGACGGAAACCCATTCCTCCACCTCCACCGCCGCTACTCCGCCTTCCTCCACCATCGTCGGTGGATTTCGGCCACCACCCTTCCTCTACCTCTCTCTCGGTTCTCTCTCTTTACCTCTCTATATCTCTCTGCTTCTCTCTCTAGTGCACGATCTCTCTCTCTCTGTCTTGCTCCCTCTCTCACCACCTCGTGGTTTCCCTCTCTATCATCTCTCTCCCGCGCGCGAATGAGACTTCTCGCCCTCTCTTTCATGAGACAGCAGAACCCTATCTCTCCCCCTCCTTGGCTTGCTCACACAGTACCCACTGTGAGCACCCCCTTCTGCCAACAATTAAACCAGCGACCATTGGATCATTCGAAACCCTATGCCACGACCTACATTCCAACCCCTGCACAAGTAAGAACTATTCTGTGATCAATAGTTTAGGGGTTCTGATTTTCTTGTTAAATTAGGGTTAATTGCTAAAATGTGTTTAATTTTGAAGCGTTACAGGTTTCGGGTTGAATTAAATGGAGCACAGAAGCTAGATCAGCGAATCGAGAAACGCTAGATAAGGAGATTTCTGATCTTTTCAATAATTGAATGAATTTAGAGTTAATTTAGGGTGAAAAG
The DNA here is from genome assembly GCA_037126225.1 of Dillenia turbinata. Taxonomy (NCBI): domain Eukaryota; kingdom Viridiplantae; phylum Streptophyta; class Magnoliopsida; order Dilleniales; family Dilleniaceae; genus Dillenia; species Dillenia turbinata. The sequence goes on from JBAMMX010000013.1 coordinate 2,296,387, forward strand.
TCTTGTGTAGGTCTAGAATGTATGTTTGATTGGAATTGAATGCATTTCTAAAATTCTATGCTTGAATATTAAGGTTAAGTATAGTGCTTGATATGAAAGGAGCATGTTAGGAGATGAGATGAGAGATTCATATATGCTTAATTTGAATGGTTTCTTTTAGATTTAATTTGAAATATGCATGAGAATGTTAGGGTTGGAATGAAATGATTCTTTGTGTGTTAGGGTGCTGAAAGGTGTCCTTAATGAGTCCATCATATGTAAAATTTTAGATATTTAAAATGGCACCATTATGTATGTATTATGTCTTGAAATGAGGAGAAATGGTGTGTAGATTTTGAGTGGGTGTCAATGATGGTATTTGAGTGATTTGTGAGCATTGAGAATCTTGCGAGATGTTAGCGTGCGTGCAGAAAATTCCTACATTTGTCATGACTTTTGGGTGTCAAAATGCATGCCTGAATGTGCAGAAAATTTGAGTATTTGTGTGTTAAAGTTTGGGACTAAATTTTGGGATTTGAGGGTGTGTTGTTGGTGTATATGCTAGCCGAGAAATGAGTGGCGTACAGGCGCCAAGTGCCATACACAAGGGCACTGTGCACCCTGTTCATGGGTGCTGCGCACTGCACGGGTGCGTGCCGAGTGCAGGGACGGGTCGTTGCGCTCTGGTGCTGAGCAGAGGTGCTGGCGCCGGACGCAGCGCGGTGACGATTGATGCTGAGTTGTGGAGAGGAGTGTTGGAGACCGGGTCAGGCCCTGGCCTTAATGCCGAGCGAGAGATTGGATTGATGTGAGCTCTGTGTGGGATTGGTTGAGTACCAACACTTGAGTCTTGTAGAAATGTAGTATGCATGAACAAATATGAGGAGTTAGGATAGTGACCTAAAGGACTTGACATGACATTAGAAATTTGAATGTGAAAAAAAAAAAAGCCTACATTTTAGCCAATTGAACAACATGGAATCTTTTTAGCATAACTTTCTCTACACAACTCCCAATGACATGAGGTTTCTGCATTAGACACTAGACCTCCTTAGCTTTAAAATGAAATGACCCAAATGAATTGGAGATGAATGGAAATTTTGGTGAATTTTCAAAGATAGATACTCTGCAGAAGATTTCTACATTTTGCCCTGTTTCAGCAGAGGACTTGTGGTCCATTTCGCTGCATCTTCTACTCCGATCCACTGTGAGACCTAAACATAAAAGTTTTAGGTCCGTTTTACCTTTAATTTAAGATAAGAACCACTTGATTTGGATGTGTGTATTAGAAATTATAGCCTATTTCCTATAACTGCGCAGGTTTGAAACTTGCTGATTTTATACATTCATAAGTGTTGGATGTCTTGATTGAGGGGAGCACTTTTTCTTCCCCTATACTGTGAGTGGGACTTTGACATCTACTATTGATTGACAAATCATGTTTTACCGATTTTCAAACGACATCGTGTGAAAACTGAGTTTTTGGATTTTGATAAAGTGTATGTATATTTTTGTGACTATTGGAGTGTCCCAACTGCTGATTTTATCGATATGCATCCATGAGTTTGATAACTGGATATTGTGTCACCTTTCTTTGACATATTGATATGTTTTAATGCTTACACTGGTATTGGCACATGGCTTCAAATGAATTTATATGTACTATTTGGGCTGTACGCCCGGCCGACATAATGATATGATGCATGGGGCTATATGCCCCGCCGACGTGATGATGTGATGCATGGGGCTACGTGCCCGGCCGACTTGGTGATATTGTGATATGCTTCCTATAGCATTCCGTAGCTACGAAGGACATTTGGTAGAGGTACCACTTGTGCCCGGGTATGCTTCGGTCGGAGGTATCCAACAAATTGTCATATGTATGGTTGTCCCAGGTTGACCCTCATCGGGGAGGACGTGAGTTTTCCTCTGTCTAGCATTGGGCGGGGCATCAAACACGGTCAACTATTTATATATATATTTATTTACAGGCTAGTTAGAATAGTCTGTGGCCAACATTGGGGTAGAGAGGCATTATTTGATATTTGCATTATGAAAACCCCCAATGTGCCCGTCCTTGGTTGAGGTAGACCATTGTCGGGATTGTTTGTTCGGCGGGCTCTACATATGCTACTTGATACATGGATGGATGCATATATATTATTTTCTGATGTGTGCCTTGAGTTATGTAAAACTGCACGCTGTTTTTGCACACTTGATATTGTATTACATGCTTTGACACTCCAAGTTCACACCTGATATTGATAGCATGATGTCAATCCCCTCACTTGCTGAGTATCTTCCCATGCAAACTACCCTCACTCTTTCCCACGAGCTTAGTCTTGGACTGAAAGAGAATCATTTTATTTGCATACTTGCAACGTGGACTTGATATCACTGGGCTTGGGTATGGATTTTACTATTTCTTCCGCTATGATTATTGGTGATATCGCTGTATATTGGAGATTTTTTTTTAGTTTGACCAATGTATGTAATTATTTTTATGGGATGACTATAATAATTATGGACATTATTGTGAAACTCTTCCAGTATACTTACATTGAGGCATTTGTAAACATTTAAACTCTCTACTTGGGAAATTATTGTATATTATATAAAATTTTAGGTCCGCTTGATATGACGGCTGCTCATGCTCTAGTTGGGCATGACAGTAGAAGTCGGTGGTTAGGTCTGCTGGAAATTTTTATAGCCTTGCGTTGTTCTGGATGTTGGCTGTGGGATTGATTGATTTTGGAGAGACCGGGATGACCATTTGTTTATTTTATAGGATAGATATTGATATACATGTGAAATTGTACATGGGAGACTTCCGATTTATGGGGAGGTTCTGCCTGATTTTTTATAAAAATACAGCCAGTATCCAGGGCAATGGGCGGCTGTTCACGATCCTGATTCGGGGCGTGACAGTTCTATTGGTATCAGAGCTCTAGGTTAAGAGCTGTGTTTTATAGAATAGTTTTGAAAATATTCTCAAGTATGATTTAAAAGTCCTCAATGCATATGAGAGTTTCATTATAGTCATGAGATCCCAGTACATGTCTTAGGCATATGAGTTATTCTTTTAGGGGGTTAGATACGGTCCGTATCTAACCTAGCATATTAGTTCTATCGGTTCTTAAACTCATAAGTTCATTCATTTTAGGGAGTTCGCTACTTCGCAACTAACCCTAATCCTTGACTCATACCAATTAAAGTTCTTCCTTCGTAAGGCTATGACTCCTAGATGAGGTACTGGATTTGTACTTGAGATACCTAGAATACCCGAGGATGTTTCCTCATCATGTGTATCCTTCTAGCATTTTCTCAACCAGCCATTAGAGCCATGGTTCCATCGCCATCATTTGATGTATTTAAGCAGGTGTATGAGTGGTACATCTCCCATTGGATTCGAATGCCTTGATTCATAACTCAAATTCTTTTTAAGGGGTTAGTTACTCCGTAACTAACCCTAATCTATGATTTCCACTTAATGAAAATGTGTTTTGTTTGCAGAATTATGCCGCCTAGACGTAGTAAACGCGGTGCACCACCAGAGAGTCCCTCAGTGTTTGATGCACTTGTGGCACTTGAGACTTCACAAGTACCAGAGGATGTTTCCTCTACTCACGCACCTTTACCAGTGTCACTTCAGCACCTCCACCGACTGTTAGGCCGAGATTCTTCCACCACCACTCGATACCTTGAGGTAGTGGCAGGAGTGGTACAGTAGATATGGGGTGCAGATGTCACCACCTCTACCACAGACTTCGGTGACTGCACTTGCAGCTGTACCTGCTCCTACGGCACCAATTCCTCCGGTAGCTTTCTAGTCCGACCGATGAGACATCGGTTACCTTCAGGGGTATCCATGAGCTTACTCAGCTGGTAAAAGAGTCACGACAGCTCGGATGCCTAATTTTGATTTTTTAGATCTAGTGATGCCATAGTGGCGAAACACGGATCAACGGGACTCGCAAGATCCCTACGGATAGGGGTTGAGAGAAACTCGGATTAAGAGTTGTGAGAGACTCCTCGACGGTGATGCCCTCACTTGGTGGGAGGCTATTTGTGACGAAGGACTCGAGCCATTGCGATAGGAGGACTTCCGAGGGAGTTCGATCGCAGGATATTTTACGGAGTTCTAGTAGGACCATGAGGGTTGATACCCAAACGAGCCAAAACTCAAAGTGGGGTAGGACTTCTAGCTTCTAGGAAGCCTCTCACTTTACATCAACACGTTTGGACGGGGACCACGTCGCTAGAGCTTTAGAGTATAGGCCCCTCAGTGCCTCTAGTTAGTCCACGGCACGACACCATCCTACTGCCGCGACCTGCGGCTAATGTCATTTTTGGAACTTGCGGAGCTTTCCTTAGATGCTTCTAATATAGGAAGTAAGGACACATTTGGAGTACTTGTCCGACCTAGGTTGTAGAGGTCGGTACCCTGAGACACTCACGGGTGAGTCACGGACAGGTTAGCAAGGAGTATCGCACACTCGACACACCGCGGGAGCAAACATTGCACTTGGACTCTTCACGACAGTAGCCGAGGGCATAGGCCCGCGTGTATACAATGACATAGGAGGACACTCAAGCGAACCCAAATGTGATTATGGGTAATCCTTCCACGGATTCTATTATTTAGGAGCCTTTATGTACTCTTCTTTTTGAGATCATGTATATCATGATGATTATGTCCCACTATGATTAGTTAAAACTCTAGAAGCTTAACTATTTCGATCCTCTTTTGAAATCATGTACGCCATGATGACATGTACGAACATAGTTAGTTAAAGTCTTAGATGCTTAACTATTTTGATATTTAGATATATGCATATATATTTTGCGCATCTCAAATTGACACTCTTTCGATTCTTGCATCATGGGTACCATGAAAATATTTAGCGTCGATGACCGTGTTTTTATTAACATTGGTTCAAATTGTTCTTACGTGAGAACTTCCCTACAGCAACGGTCCGATTGGCCGTTATAGCTACTTGATATCACTCCTCTTGATTAGTAGTTAGTTGGAAATTCAGTATATCGAGAGTGCTTATCTCTCTTGTTTGATGGGACTCCGTACATTAGGAGTCGGTTGACTAGTGATGACTAAGCCAGCACTACTAGCTCGAATTGAAATGAGGCTGACATTGTTCGACCATATTAGGGAGTTACCGGAAGCAAATAAGGAGCTCTAAAGTACTCTTGATAGATTTGTAGAGGTGATAGCTGAGAGTTCCGAGTCTGTGATGACGGACTAGTAGTATGTCGAGAGCGGATTTGCATTCCCGTATACAGCGATCTTTCGAGAGCTATTCTTGAGGAGGCTCATTCTTCCACTTACGTTATACATCCGGGAGGTATAAAAATGTACCGAACTATCCGAGGTAGTTATCGGTGGCCCGGTATGAAGAGAGAGATTGTAAAGTTAGTAGCTAGGTGTTTAGTTTGCCAACAGGTGAAGGCCGAACATCAGCGGCCGGCTGGTACATTCGCCTTACCCATTCCTGAGAGGAAGTGGGATCACGTTACTATGGATGTTGTGACAGGGCTATCGTGGACTTTATCTCGGCATGATGCCATTTGGATGATTGTAGATCGACTCACCAAGTCTGCACATTTTCTTCCTATTCGCAGCGACTATCCTTTAGAGACCTTAGTGCATTTTTACATCGATACGATAGTCAGGCTGCATGGTGTTCTTGTGTCGTTAGTATCAGATAGGGACCTGAGGTCCACTTTCAGGTTTTAGCCTAAGTTGCAAGAGGCAATGGGCACGAGACTGAGTTTTAGCACAACCTATGATTCACGGAACGGATGGTCGATCGAGAGGACCTTAGTCTTCCAGTTCGGCCCGTTGCCATTCTAGATCGGCAGGTCAGAAAGCTGCAAAACAAGAAAGTTTCATTGGTCAGGGTCTTGTGGTGAAGTGATCAAGTTGAGGAAGAGACCTGGGAACCCGAGGAGGCTATAAGGAGACAATACCCTCATCTGTTCACTGTACAGCTTTCCTTTAGTTTCGAGAACAAAACTTGTTTTTAGGGGGTTAGAAAATGTAACACCGATACTGCGATGTTCATACTAGTGTACTGTTCATGAGATATATATAATAATATTCCTTTGATTATATATATATAGAAATTTTTTTTCATTTATTTCTATTGATTTTCGATTTTGGGGATTTTAATTTAAATTTTTGGTATATTTACAATGCCGAGTCCACAAATTTTAGTAAATCTCATTTTTATGAAATTTATATTTTAGTGAAATGTGAGTGTGAGAATATGTATATATATACGTATATAATTATTTCTTTAATTAATTAAATATAAAAAAAGAGAGAGGAGCCAAAGCAGTTGCTTTGGCCCCCCTTTTTCCCAAATCGAATTAGGGCTAATAGCCCTAATTCCTTTCTTCCTCACTCCTTCTCTTCCCCTCCCGCACCATTCTCCCTCTCCACCGCGACCCTCCGCCGAGCACCGCCGCGCTCAGCCGCCTCCTTCCACCACCCACGACTGCCCGTTCATGACTCGCCTTCCTTTTCTATCTCTATCCCTCTCTGTTCTCTCCCTCTTTCTCTCGATCTCTCGCGCCGTCTCGACGGAAACCCCATTCCCCTCCACCCTCCACCACCGCTTCCGCCTTCCCTCCACCATCGCTGGTGGATTTTGGCCACCACCCTTCCTCTGTCTCCCTCTCGCTTCTCTCTCTACCTTTCTCTATCTCTGCTTCTCTGCTAGCGCACGATCCTCTTTCTCTGCTGTCTCTTGCTCTCTCTCTCTCACCACCTCGCGGTTTCCCTCTCTATCTTCTCTTTCCGCACGCGAATGAGACTTCTCTCTCTCTCTTTCGCGCGACAACAAACCCTGTCTCTCCCCCCTCCTCGGCTTGCTCACACACTACTCACCAGTACCCCTCTACCAACAATTAAACTACCGACCATATGGATCATTCGGTAAACCCTAGGCCGCGACCTACATTCCAACCCCTGCGTAGTAAGAACTATTCAGTGATCAATAGCTTAGGGGTTTTGATTTTTTTGTCAATTAGGGTTAATTGCTAAAATGTGTTTAATTTGGAAGCGTTGCAGGTTTCGGGTTGAATTGAATGGAGCACAGAGGCTAGATCAGCAAATCGAGAAACCCTAGATAAGGAGATTTCTGATCATTTCAATAATTGAATGAATTTAGAGTTAATTTAGGGTGAAAAGTCTTGTGTAGGTCGAGAATGTATGTTTGATTGGAATTGAATACATTTCTAAAATTCTATGCTTGAATATTAAGGTTAAAAATAGTGTTTGATATAAAAGGAGCATGTTAGGAGACGAGATAGAGATTCATGTTTGCTTGATTTGAGTGGTTTCTTTTAGATTTAATTTGAAATATGCATGAAAGTGTTAGGGTTGGAATGAAATGATTCTTTGTGTGTTAGGGTGCTGAAAGGTGTCCTTTAATGAGTCCATCATATGTAGAATTTTAGAGATTTAAAATGGCACCATTATGTATGTATTATATCTTGAAATGAGGAGAAATGGTGTGTAGATTTTGAGTGGGTGTTAGTGATGGTATTTGAGTGATTTGTGAGCATCGAGAAGCTTGAGAGATGTTAGCGTGCGCAAGCAGAAAATTCCTGCCTATGTCATGACTTTTGGTGTCAAAATGCATGCTCAAATGTGCAAAAAATTTGAGTATTTGTGTATTTAAGTTTGGGACTAAATTTTGGGATTTGAGGGTGTGTTGGTGTATATGCTGGCCGAGAAATGGGTGGCGTGCAGGCGCCAAGTGCCATGCGCAAGTGGCACCGTGCACCCGCGCATGGGTGCTGCATACCGCCCGGTGCGTGGCGAGGCTGGGATATTGCGCACGCCGGTGCTGAGCAAAGGTGCTGGAGCCAGGCGCAGCACGGTGATGATTAACGCTGAGTCGTGGAGAGGAGTGCTGGCACTGGGCTGTGGCCCTACTGACCCTTATGTGTGAGCGAGAGATTGGATTGGTGTGAGCTCTGTGTGGGATTGGTTGAGTACCAACACTTGAGTCTTGTAGAAATGTAGTATACATGAACAAATACGAGGAGTTAGGGTAGTGGCCTAAAGGACTTGACATGACATTGAAAATTTGAAAGTGAAAAAAAAAAAAAAAAACCTACATTTTAGCCAATTGAACAGCATGGAGTCTTTTTAGCATAACTTTCTCTACACAACTCTCAATGACATGAGGTTTCTGCATTAGACACTAGACCTCCTTAGCTTTAAAATGAAATGACCCAAATGAATTGGAGATGAATGGAAATTTTGGTGAATTTTCAAAGATAGATACTCTGCAAAAGATTTCTACATTTTGCCCTGTTTCAGCAAAGGACTTGTGGTTCATTTTGCTGCATCTTCTACTCCGATCCACTATAAGACCTAAACATAAAAGTTTTAGGTCCATTTTACCTTTAATTTAAGATAAGAACCACCTAATTTGGATGTGTGTATTAGAAATTATAGCATGTTTCCTATAATACTCAAGAAAGTTTGAAACTTACTGATTTTATACATTCATAAGTGTTGGATGTCTTGATTGAGGGGAGCACTTTTTCTTTGCTTCGTGGTATTATTGGGGAGTGCGCTATCCTCCCCCATACTATGAGTGGGATTTTGACATCTACTATTGATTGACAAATCATGTTTTACCGATTTTCAACCGATATGTGTTTCCTATAATCGCGTGGGTCAAAACTTACCGATTTTATACATTCATAAGTGTTGGATGTCTTGATTGAGGGGAGCACTTTTTCTTTGCCTCTTTTGGTATTATTGGGGAGTGCGCTATCCTCCCCCATACTATGAGTGGGATTTTGACATCTACTATTGATTGACAAATCATGTTTTACCGATTTTCAACCGACATGATTTCTATACGTGTGAAAACTGAGTTTTTGGATTTTGATAAAGTGTATGTATATTTTTATGACCATTGGAGTGTCCCAACTACTGATTTTATCGATATGCATCCACGAGTTTGATAATCGGATATCATGCCAATCTTTTTTTTTGACATATTGACATGTTTTAATGCTTCCACTGATATTGGCACATGGCTTCAAATGAATTTATATGTACTATTTGGGCTGTATGTCCGACCGACGTAGTGAGCATGACGCATAGGGCTATATGGCGCCCGCCGACGTGATGATGTGACCATTGGCCACGGTTCCCGACCGACTTCCAGTGATATTGTGATATGCTTCCTAAAGATTCCCGTAGCTACGGCGGATATTTGGTGTAGGCACCCTTTGACACCGGCATGCTTCGCCGAAGGTATCCACCAAATTGTCATGTGTACGGCTGTCCAAAGCTGACCTTCATCGGGAGTGACGTGAGTTTACCTCTGTCTAGCACTGGGCGGGGCATCATACACAGCCTCGACTATTTATATATATATATATTATTATTATTTACAAAAGGCCGAGTAGTCTCATGTCAACATTGGGGTAGAAGCTTTGATTTGATATTTCAGACAGAAGTGAAAACGCCAATGCGCCTGCCCTGGTCGGGAGGCATTTCTCATTGCTGGGGTTGTTTGTTCGCCGGTTGTACATATGCTACTGGGATACATGGACGGGATGTATATATAAGCTATTTTTCCGATGTGGTGCCTTGAGTTATGTAAACCGCACGCCGTTTTTGCACACAATTTGATATGCCAGGACATGCTTTGACACTCCAAGTTCACACTGATATTGATAACATTTATGTCAATCCCTCACTAGTTGAGTATCCTCCAATAGATACTCACTCCTCACTTTCTTTCCTACAGCTTAGTCTTGACGAGAATCATTTATTTGCATACCTACGACGTGGACTTGATATCATTAGGTTTGGATATGGATTTTACCATTTCTTACGCTATGATTATTGGTGATATCACCGTATATTGGAGATTTTTTTTTAATTTGACCAATGTATGTAATTACTTTTATGGGACGACTGTAATAATTATGGACACCAGTGCGAAACTCTCCCATTATACTCTCATATCGAGGTATTTGTAAACATTTAAAAACTCTACTGAAGAAATTATTGCATATTATATAAATTTTTAGGTCCTATTGGTATGGGCGGCTGCTCATGCTCTCTAGTTGGGCATGATAGTAGAGGTTTGGTAGCTAGGTCTCATGGAAATTTTTATAGCTTTGTGTTATTCTCGATGCTCAATGGGATTGGCTGATTTGGGAGAGGTCGGGATGGCCATTTTGTTTATTTTACAGATGGATATTGATATACAAGTGAAATTGTACTTAGGAGACCCTCCAATTTATGGGGTAGTTTTGCCCGATTTTTCAGAAAATACAGCCGTAAAGATCCTAGCAACGGCCACTGCTCACGATCCCGGCTTCGAGCGCTGACACCGCCACCCCATTTGCCTCTCGCTTCTTTCAGACCGCATTTCATAATCCAGCCCCTAGTAATTTGGTGAGCTACTTATGTTGCAATGTACTATTTAGTTTCTACCCCAACAAGTATTTTAGACTCGATGATCTCGCTTAATGATGAAGTGGATATCCAATAAGATGGGCCATTTCCACTTTGTACCTATTACCACACCTATTAATTCCTTCTCATATATGTATTATCTTGTGGCTCTTGGGACTCCAAAGCTCTGCTCAAAAAAAGAAATGGGTCTCATTTTTGAATCAAAAACAAATTTCATCCTCTTGAACAAGCATCGCCCCAAAATAAATGGTTTAGAAAAAAATGGTAGCCTCATCACAAGCCACAGCATAATAATAGTTTTCTTAAGACGTTTCCAGTTGCCCGAGAAGTCTCTTCAATCCAACCGAAACTTTCTCCCTTCAACAAATTAATAAGAGGTCCGGTAATTAGACCATAGTATCTCGATAAACCTCTGTATTATCCAGTAAGCCCTAGAAAGCTCCTTAAGGCCTTAGTAGAAGAGGGTTCTGTTGCTTGTAATACACTCAATTTTTTGTGGATCCATTTTTCTCCTTCCTCCGTCATCATTAATGCCCCAAACACTCCACTTGAGTTTGAGCAAAGGTACACTTAGAGCTTTGCAAATAATTAGTGTTGTCTGAGAATTGTTAGTACCTCCATAAAAGCTTTAGCTTGGAGAGATTAATTCTGGAATCAGATATAAGAATATCATCAAATAAAACCAACAAAAATCTTTTGAAATGATGTTCAAATATATGATTCATTAGAGCCTAAAAGATTGCTGGGGCATTAGTCAAACGAAGGGCATCACTAAGAATTCAAAGTACCCATGATGGGTTTGAAAGGCTATTTTTGCTATATCCGTTGGCTTCACTCTTAATATGATGATACCCTCGACTTGAGATCAATATTGGAAAATAGCTTGTAACCATGTAATTTATCTAATAGTTCATTGATGTTGGGAATGGGGTATCTATCTTTATGGTAGGATTGTTTATTTGCCTAATCTATACAAAATCTCCATATGTTGCCGGTAATCTATACAAAATTTCCATATGTTATCCCTCTTCTTAACCAAATAGAAGACAAAGGAGGCATAAGGGCTACTATTAGGCCCGATTATCCTAGCTTTGTTCATCATCTCTCGTATTTGTTTCTCTCATTTCAGCCTTTTAGGAATGAGGGTATCTATAGGGTGGGAGTTTACAGAGTTGTGCCCTTTGTTTGAGTAAAATTAGATGACCATGGGATCTTTTAGGTGTATCTTTAGGTATTGAAAGTATATCCTCATGGGAAGTTTAAGTAAATCAATTATGATTCAGAAAAAGTGATCATGTTCCTCTACTACAGCCAAGTAATGCTAGTTGTGCAACTTGTATTTATTGCTCCTTAAATTTCCGGTAGTTTTGCCCTCGATCCTCTTCATTTTGGGATTTTATACCATACCCATTAGTACTTACCCCTCCCTCTTCTTTACCTATCTCGACTTGCGTAAATGATATGTTGTCAAACAACTAAAAATAAAAATACCTACTTTCACAAAAACGAGTCTAGGTGTTGTACCGAACTACGTGAAACGGTAAATTTAACTTTTAAGGAAAAAATAAAATAAAAATATAGGTTTGAAAATTCAAATAAATTAATTAACTAAAAATAAAGAACTCAAAAATAAAAGAATAAAAAATCCAATGGAAAATCAATTTTTTTTAGCTAAAGGAATTATT